>CAWUFW010023154.1:0-80966 GCA_963921515.1 Calotriton arnoldi | reverse complement strand
TCTAATGCTGCCTAACAATGTTATCTGTACTGGACGTGTTGCGGTGGACCCTTCCATCTGCTTGCAGATGTCGCAGTTCCAGACATAGGGGCCGATTCCGATTCGGGCCGGAAAACATACCGACCGACTCGGTACGGGAATGTTGTCCGACCGACACGTACCGGCGCTGCCCGATCCGCGTAGTACGATGCAATGCATGTGAATTACGACCGACTCGTACGGAACACAAGCCGAACGACCGAACCGCACGGAAACCAGCTATCCGGCCGGGAAACTACGCGAATAGAACCGACCGACACGCATCAGAAATGAACCCGACAGAAACGTACCCGCGAACTCCGACCCGCGCAGTACGATGCAATGCGTGTAAAACCAGACCGAGTCGCACGGAGCCCAAGCCGTACGACCGACATGCATACAAAACCGAGCCGAAGCAACTCAATACTCCGCGACCAACACGTACGCCGCACATGAAACCCATCAGGAACACAGCTTGAAAGACTCAGAGAAGCCCGCACGAGCCAACTGCAGCGTCCTACTCAGTCAGAAGAACGTCTCCTACATGCCCAAAACCCACAAAGGAAAAATACAAAAAAAAGGGCCAAACAAGCAATGACAAAGTCAATAAATACAGGGGTGAAAAAACATGGAACAAAGAAACACCCACAACCCCACTCATATAAAGGCCACAAATCACTACCATGATCCTTTGCAAATTCAACTGACCTGCCAGCACAGAACACCATCAGACAGCAAACACAGACACACCCACAACTCATCCATCACACAAGCCACACACCATTAGCACCTCCCAAATAGCACCCTCACATACACCCAGCAAAACCTACACTCACCCACCCTCACTTGCACACTCACACACACATCAATCCCCACCACCACCCATCACCATGCCCCCAAAGAAGAATCCAAAGTTCCTAGACAGTGAATTGGAAGTCCTGGTAGATGAGATCCTCAGGGTAGAGCCACAGTTGTTTGGTACATTGGTCCAACAGACCCCCATGTCGCAGAAAACCAAGATGTGGGAGAGGATCGTCGACAGGGTGAACGCACAATCACCATGTTTACGCACAAAGGAAGACATCCAGAACAGGTGGTATGATGTGCGCAGGGGGTCAAGGACCTACTCAAGAAGGATTACGCCTTGAGTAATCGCACCGGCAGTGGCCCTCCTGCCAAACCAGTATACCTCAGGCCCTGGGAGGAGAAGGTGCGGGCCATCCTACCACCAGTGAGCGTATATGGACTATCAAACATCCCAGAGCCTGCTGAGTACACAACCAATATACCCAATATTGTGTGACAATACACACACATCACTGTCAAGGGGATAGTCAAACCATGCACCCTTAGCAAATCTACAGCAACCAAAAGATAATCATCCCAAGTTGTGTATGTTAATTAGATAAACACAATACATGCCATCTCATAGTGATATGTAACTGTGTCATGACATGTACAAACCTAACAACAAATAGAGCAAGGCAGTGGCACAAATCTAACCAACAAACACAGTCAGATATTTTGCCACCACTAGAACACCACCTCAAGGGAAGCTCACTGAAAGGAAGGAATTCTGTGTATGCTGGTGAAGTGAGTGTAGCCAATAGCATGATGGGAGTTGTAGTCACAATTGGCCCATCAACACCTCTCTGAACCATGCTCACATCACAGGGAGTGGAAAAGAACTGACAAAATGGCTGACACTGGGTACTGCTGTGGGGAGCACAAGGCCCTGCTGGGAACTGTGCACCAACCAACAGCAGGACACCACTGACTGACATCCTGAAAGCCAACTTGCAATCCCTGCAATGGAAGCACGTTCCATGGTGGGATATCTGGCTGGGTGGGAAGGAGGACTGACAGCTCTGACCATAGTCACAAGCAGCTTTTCTCACACCCCCCCTTAACACAAACTCCACACAACTCACCAGGGAGAATGCAATGCCTCACACTCTAATTAAATATCCCACAAAGAACAACCACAATGGGTTATGCTGTGTGAAGCACAGGGACACTCTTGGGACTTGTAGCCAAACAAACGCCAGGACAACACTGTCAGCCATCCTGTCAGCACAGGCACACTACCCCACAGGGAAGCAGAGTCAAAAGGAAGGAAGTATGGGCATGCTGGGAAGGGGGGGTGTAGGCAATAGCACGATGGGAGTTGTAGTCACAGATATTGGTCACCCCCACAATTGGCCCATCAACACCACTCTGAACCATGCTCACATCACAGGGAGTGGAAAAGAACTGACAAGATGGCTGACACTGGGTACTGCTGTGGGGAGCACAAGGCCCTGCTGGGAACTGTGCACCAACCAACAGCAGGACACCACTGTCAACCATCTTGCCATTGCTGTCACACTCACACACAGTGAAGTCGACTCAAAGGGAAGGAAGTATGGGCATGCTGGGAAGGGGGTGTAGGCAATAGCATGATGGGAGTTGTAGTCACAGATATTGGTCACCCTCACAAGTGGCCCATCAACACCACTCTGAACCATGCTCACATCACAGGAAGTGGAAAAGAACTGACAAGATGGCTGACACTGGGTACTGCTGTGGAGAGCACAAGGCCCTGCTGGGAACTGTGCACCAACCAACAGCAGGACACCACTGTCAGCCATCTTGCCATTGCTGTCACACTCACACACAGTGAAGCCGACTCAAAAGGAAGTAAGTATGGGCATGCTGGGAAGGGGGTGTAGGCAATAGCATGAAGGGAGTTGTAGTCACAGATATTGGTCACCCTCACAATTGGCCCATCAACACCACTCTGAACCATGCTCACATCACAGGGAGTGGAAAAGAACTGACAAGATGGCTGACACTGGGTACTGCTGTGGGGAGCACAAGGCCCTGCTGGGAACTGTGCACCAACCAACAGCAGGACACCACTGACTGACATCCTGAAAGCCAACCTGCACTCCCTGCAATGGAAGCACGTTCCATGGTGGGATATCTGGCTGGGTGGGAAGGAGGACTGACAGCTCTGACCATAGTCACAAGCAGCTTTTCTCACACCCCCCTTAACACAAACTCCACACAACTCACCTGGGAGAATGCAATGCCTCACACTCTAATTAAATATCCCACAAAGAACAACCACAATGGGTTATGCTGTGTGAAGCACAGGGACACTCTTGGGACTTGTAGCCAAACAAACGCCAGGACAACACTGTCAGCCATCCTGTCAGCACAGGCACACTACCCCACAGGGAAGCAGAGTCAAAAGGAAGGAAGTATGGGCATGCTGGGAAGGGGGTGTAGGCAATAGCACGATGGGAGTTGTAGTCACAGATATTGGTCACCCCCACAATTGGCCCATCAACACCACTCTGAACCATGCTCACATCACAGGGAGTGGAAAAGAACTGACAAGATGGCTGACACTGGGTACTGCTGTGGGGAGCACAAGGTCCTGCTGGGAACTGTGCACCAACCAACAGCAGGACACCACTGTCAACCATCTTGCCATTGCTGTCACACTCACACACAGTGAAGTCGACTCAAAGGGAAGGAAGTATGGGCATGCTGGGAAGGGGGGTGTAGGCAATAGCATGATGGGAGTTGTAGTCACAGATATTGGTCACCCTCACAAGTGGCCCATCAACACCACTCTGAACCATGCTCACATCACAGGAAGTGGAAAAGAACTGACAAGATGGCTGACACTGGGTACTGCTGTGGGGAGCACAAGGCCCTGCTGGGAACTGTGCACCAACCAACAGCAGGACACCACTGTCAGCCATCTTGCCATTGCTGTCACACTCACACACACACAGTGAAGTCGACTCAAAAGGAAGTAAGTATGGGCATGCTGGGAAGGGGGTGTAGGCAATAGCATGAAGGGAGTTGTAGTCACAGATATTGGTCACCCTCACAATTGGCCCATCAACACCACTCTGAACCATGCTCACATCACAGGGAGTGGAAAAGAACTGACAAGATGGCTGACACTGGGTACTGCTGTGGGGAGCACAAGGCCCTGCTGGGAACTGTGCACCAACCAACAGCAGGACACCACTGACTGACATCCTGAAAGCCAACTTGCACTCCCTGCAATGGAAGCACGTTCCATGGTGGGATATCTGGCTGGGTGGGAAGGAGGACTGGCAGCTCTGACCATAGTCACAAGCAGCTTTTCTCACCCCCCTTAACACAAACTCCACACAACTCACCTGGGAGAATGCAATGCCTCACACTCTAATTAAATATCCCACAAAGAACAACCACACTGGGTTATGCTGTGTGAAGCACAGGGACACTTTTGGGACTTGTAGCCAAACAAACGCCAGGACAACACTGTCAGCCATCCTGTCAGCACAGGCACACTACCCCACAGGGAAGCAGAGTCAAAAGGAAGGAAGAATGGGCATGCTGGGAAGGGGGGTGTAGGCAATAGCATGATGGGAGTGGTAGTCACAGCTCAACATCCCCCACCCACATGGCCCAGCAAGCTCACACTGAAGCATGCACACCTCACAGGAGTGAAAAGCCACTTCTAAGATGTCTGACAATGGTGCTCTGTTGTGGGGAGTACCAGGCCCTGCTGGGAACTGGGCACCAACCAACAGCAGGACACCACTGACTGACATCCTGAGAGTTAACCTGCACCGACTGCAAGGGTGGCATGCTTCATGGTGGGATAAATGGGCTGGGGGAGAAGGAGGTCCGGATGTCAACCAAATACCACCAATGCTGGTCATGCACACACCTCAACATCCACATTGAAATGCATCAGGTTGGCAGGACAATGAGCCACACCAATATCAACCTCTGACTGTGACAACTTAGGACAATGCAATGTACAGGGCCGCATCCAGAGGTACAGTCACAACTGTCATGTGTTTGAACCATTGATGCCTGCAGAAACATAACATACATTGTGTGTCTCTTCCAAAAACAGGTGATGATGGGGACACAGCAGCAGATGAGGAGGAGTCCCTGTCCCAGGCTCCGGTGGCCCCTGAGCTCTCTGGTGTGGAACAGCCTCTGCCCTCATCGGATGGCGAAGACCAACCTGGCACCTCCGGTGTGAGTCATCATGCAGCACCAGCAGGACCACCATCTGCACCCATTCCTCCAACATCTGACAACACACAGACCACCCCCGCCGACACGGACAGACCAAGGACACTGAATGACAACAGCACAGGGACCCCAGCCCACCGTGAAGCAATGGACAACAACCCCAGTACCAACCCCCAAGGGGGCCTAAGGTCACCTGTGCGTGCCACCGCAGGTCCCGCACGTGTGGCCAGGGGTGGTGGGAGGGGTGGTAGGCAGAGGTCGCTGTTTGCAGAGGGGTCTGGACTGCATGATGACCCACAACTGGTACGCATTGCTGATGCGTACCAGAATAGCACCGGAGAGGTCAGCCAGGTAGTGGGGATCCTCAAGGACATTCAACAGCAGCAGGCTGCCCATCATGCCCGCTTGGACTCCCACATGTCCCGTGTGGAGACACACATGTCCTGTGTGGAGACACACATCTGGCATGGAGTCCAAGTGGGACACATTGGAAGAACTGACAGCGGTGCAGAGGGACATATTGACATGCCTCCACCAGATTAGCACCAACATGTCCACACCTCCCTGTGTGCCCACAACATCTGGTGCCGCAACAACTGCAACTGCCACAGGGAGGGACGATGACTCTGGTGGAGAGTCCTCTGCACCGCAGCGGCCTGCACGTGAGGGTCCCCCAGAAAGAAGAGGGGTTGTCCGAGGAAGGACAACTGAGATGCCGATGGCCATGTACATCCCCCAGGAACCCAACACCTGTTCTGGAAATTCTCCTTTGTGTGCAAACTGTTCACCCTGTCGAATGCAACCCAACTCTCCCACATGACATGGGGAGTTTAAGTTGGACTAATGTATCAGATGACTGTGGACTTTACTCAGGACATTTCTGCTACCAACACTTCCAACTCATCTGGGAACTTTGGATTCCAATCCCAATGTACAGCACCCACCATCCTGTGCACTATCCTCACACATGTATGTAAATAAACTCACTAATACACCATACTTGCCTCTGTTGTGAATCCAACGTTGTTTTTGTCATGGAGATGATGATCTGCTAAATGACACTGTGCATGCTAACTGCTACAGCAAGTTCAACACCGTGATGTGAGTCATGGCGACGTGATACATATGAGGGAGACACACCACTAGGGCTACACAACACATACACACCAGGGCCATCTGACTCATCGCCTACACTGATGTTGCCAGGAAATACAGTGGAATGCACAGACACCACACCTATTCACAGTCTGTGTTAACTAGCCCACAGGTGCAGTAAGCAAATGTCAGTCAGATGTGTGACCACAGACAACGCACATCCCAAAGTGAAGCACAGGTTTATTACACATTTGCAACATGTTTTTTCCACTACAGATGCAAGGTAATCCCACGTGGCAGTGGCCACACAGTCAACAAGTGTAGAAGAAATAAAGTCCAGGGGTGTGTGGCACATCACCTGTAGGGAAACGACTGCGTCCACCCTGAAAGCTGAATCATGGTGTCGGGGGATCCGAGTTGACCAAACAACTCTGAAAGTACCCTGTGAAGGACAGACATGACACACAGTCAAAAGCACTGAAGAACAGGACAGAACTGCAATACTCATGCCCAATACATGTCACAAGATACCTACACAAAACCAAGTTAGCATGTCAACACTGTTAGGGAGTACAGACTACCTGTAAGGACACATCGCTGCACGCATCCAGTCAAGTAGCACATGGCCACACTCAAACAGCACCAGAGCACCACCAACACATAACATGCAAACTCACATCATTGACATGACATCTCTGGATACTCACATTCAGCTGAAGAAGTTGGTGATGAGCTGTGTGCGGACATCCCCCTCATCATCATCACCATCACTGGCATCGTGGCCCAGGCCAGGATCCTCCACAGGTGGCGGATGTTGGTCATCGTCATCCAGGATGAGAGGCAACTCCTTCCGCACTGCCAGATTGTGTAGCATGCAGCAGACGATGACAATCTTGCCCACCTTTGCTGGGGAATATGGGAGGGCCCCTCCTGTCTTGTCCAGGCAGCGAAAGCGGCTCTTCAGAAGACCAAATGTCCGCTCGATCACTCTCCTGGTCCGACCATGTGCCTCATTGTAGCGCATCTGGGCTGGTGTCACAGGGTTCCTGAGGGGTGTCAGCAACCACGGCATGTTGGGGTATCCGGAGTCACCTACATACAGACAATTGCACATTAGCTGAGTTGGAAAAGAGGGTGGAATACAACATTGCAGAACACACACAATGGTCCAAAGTCAGTACACACCGACAAGCCAGGCACGCTGGTTCTGCATCTGTGACATCATCCTCGGGATGCGACTACTCCTCATCACGTAGGCATTGTGTGCAGAACCGGGGAAACGGGCACACACATGTGAGATGCTCATATCTGCAAGACATACCACCAGAGCATTGATAGAATGGTAATGTTTCCTGTTCCTGTATGCCTGCTCATGTGCCTGTGGTGGTACCAAAGCCACATGTGTCCCATCAATGGAGCCAATGACATGTGGCATCCTCCCCAGGGCATAGAAGTCACTCTTGACGTCAGTGAGTTGTTGACGTTTAGGGAAATAGATGTACTGGTTCAGGTATCTCAACATTGCCTCCAAAACATCGTGTAGCACACAGCTGAACATGGTCTGTGACATCCCACCAGCAGACGCCACAGTGTGTTGAAAGGTACCGGTGGCAAAGAAGTGTAGGGCTGCCATCACCTTCACCTTGGGGGTCAGCGCTGTAGGGTATGGCCGGCCAGGTTGCAAATGTGTGGCCAACCGCACCGCCAATTCCTCAATCAGCGGCCTGTTGAAGCGGTACCGTCGGATGCAGTCACGTTCAACCATGGTTGCAAGGTCAGGGAATGGTCTATAGACAGCTGGTGCCCTGGAGTGCATAGGTGAACAAAGAAAGATTGTCAGTCACCCCACATATGTGGCATTGACCATACTCAATATCACATGATACATCATTACGAGACACAAGTACTTGATGTGTGTGCCGTTCTGTATGGACAGATATGGCACCTATATGGCCAACATCTAACATCACAGTTCAACATGTGTTGACAACAAGTTCCAGGTTGTGCTATGGGAAATCATTAGGCTGTGTCACAGTACCCATGTACTGCTGTCACGTTCCAAACACACACCACAGTGACAAGTGAGGACAGATGTGCCACAGGCATCACAGCTCATTGACAGGTAGATTCCCAGGGACCCTGTATTGCCACATGGACACTGGCATGACATGGCGTATCATGTACACGTCAGCAAAACAACCATGACTCCCACAGGTAGTGGCCCCTGTTGCCTCTGCAGGACAGACATGGACGTCTGTGACACACACACGCACAACATCAAAGTCGATGCACAAACAACGTGGATGTGGAGACTGTCTCCCATTGTGCACATGGAATCAGAGACATCTGAAACACAACATGCACACAGACTGTGGAGGGCCATCACTATTGTGGCAATGGGTCACCCTGTGACGTACATACCTTCCCAAATGGGACTCAGGGTGTATGTGACATGACATACACATACACAACCTGGAAATGTGACCATGCCACATGCTCTGAACTGAACAGTTGCACATCACAGTGGTCATGTGCACAACACACAAAGGATTCTGTCCCCATGAACACGTGCACAGCCTGGGAGTGGCTGCCCCCAGGTGCCACCAAAAACCACATGTTGACCCCCATACACACACAGGTAATGCAGCCTTACATGCCTTAGGATACAGTGTGGACAGGCTGTGGTGTTGTAGGTGTGCCCCTGAGTCCCTGTCAAGTAATTGTGGCTGGCATACGTTCACCAGTGACAACCATGGTGACATATGCAAGTGACTTGTACAGGGACGCGTCGTACAGCAATGGACCGATCCGTGTGCACACATTGGCCATTGCATATGATGTGGACGGATGCGTGTTGTCATCCGAAATACGCGTTGTACAGCAATGGACCGATCGGTGCGCACGCATTGGCCATTGCATATGATGTGGGCGGATGCGTGTTGATTTTCGAAATACGCGTTGTACAGCAATGGACCGATCGGTGCGCACGCATTGGCCATTGCATATGATGTGGACGGATGCGTGTTGTCATCCGAAATACGCGTTGTACAGCAATGGACCGATCGGTGCGCACGCATTGGCCGTTGCATATGATGTGGACGGATGCGTGTTGTTTTTCGAAATACACGTCGTACAGCAATGGTCCGATCGGTGCGCACGCATTGGCTATGGCCTGACATGGTAACGGACGCGTTTTCGAAGCTTTAACGAGTCGGATGCAGTGAATTCAGTTGGCCACCCACAACAATGTTGCAAATTCATGGGTGTTATGAAGTTGAACTTTTGAAGGATGCTGTGGGCGTGTATAAGTGGTGCAATTCCATGGATTGGCCAGATTCAGAAGATGCAAACGACTTGGACCTATCACTTTGGACACATGGGACAGTATCTGCCTCTGCAGCACACATATAATGCTGGCTGTTCCCCTGAGAGCTCACTTGCCTGCACTACATGCTCCACGACGACATCTGCCACCACCACTGCTGCTGTCTCTGCATCCTCTGGCTACTGCAATGGCACGTACTGTGGATAGAGCCCCAGCCTTCAGCACTGAGGAGAACCAGGCCCTGCTGGACAGCCTCCTTCCACAGTACAGCAAGCTGTATGGGAAACCAGGGGAGCAGGTGAGTGTGCTGTCCACTGCCTTACTAATTGTGCATGTTGTCTGACTAGCAAGACTTTCAGTGTGTACACCAGTGGCTAGCATGCTCACTGAGTAGTTGTTACCCCCAAAGAGTGTAGTCACATGCACTGAACAGGTATAGTGCAGTAACAGTGCATTCCAACAAGGTTTGACTTCCCAGGCAATGATACCATTTAGTAACTGCTGGCAAACTGTTCATAGCCATAGTTGCACTACCTGTGTACATCATATGCCCCTGTGATTGAGACATGTATATCCAACTGTGTGATGCACGGAAATGTTGCATGTGTAGTAATGGCCTTTTCACTTTGTCATCCTCACAGGTTGATGCCCACCAGAAGCAGGAGATCTGGCTGACCATCGTCCGGGCAGTACGATCTGTGGGGGTCTACAGGCGCAGGATCCGCAACTGCCAGAAGAGGTGGCAGGACCTTCGGGGCTGGACCCGGAGGATCGCAAGGGTCCAGCTAAAGCTGTCACCTCCTCGCAGGAGGGGCGGACACCGGACCCTGACCCCCCACATGCTCCGGATCCTGGCAGTGGTCTTCCCTGACCTGGATGGGCAGCTGAAGGCCAGACAGCAGCAAGGAGGGGTAAGTGCTAGCCTCAACTGTGTACTATGACTGACATGCTCTATGCACTCCTTTAGCCTGGTTCCACTTCCACAGTACAACTGTCATGTCGTCCTGGACTCATGTCCCTCACTTGTGTCATGCCCCCTCCTCATCTGATACACAGGTGTGGCCCTTACAGTCTGTGACTTAGGTCACTTGGGTACTGTGTACTTGCAGTTACCTGTGGTTCAAGTTGGGGACAGCATCAGTTACAGGAACTTTGTGGTGGGCTGCATGGGTGGTACAATTGCTCACAATGCCTGTGATCTAACATGTACTCTGGGTATGGCTTTAATATGTGTTCCAATTGCTGCTCTGACTCACCACATGTCTGGGGTATGTGCCACACACCCATGCTGCTGCAGAGACCAAGGTAGGAGCCTCAGAAGTATGTACATCATGTGTGTGACACATGCATAGCCACCTGCCTAGTGTTCAGGGTAATACCATGTTGCACATGGACCAGGACTGTAATGCCTACTCTGTACATCGAAGGCACTCTGTTCTCCCACTCCCGTGTGTCAGCATACATATTGGGCATTGTGAAGAGTGCACTCAGGTGTATGCCTCTGTGTCACCGTGGTGTGGCCTTGCTTTTTGGACTCCTGGAGTGTTTAACAATTTGGGGTGGCCAGCCATCTGAGTTGTGACTATGGGATCTGCACATAGGTTAATGCATAGGTCTCTGATCCCTTGACTGTGCACAATGTTGTATAAAACATTGAGGTGCAGGCAGCTTTGGTTCATTCTCATCAGACGGTGAAGTGCTCATGTGTATGGATTTGTGTTTGCAGTCACTCAAATGTCTCATTTGATGGACGTGGGATCATCTCAGTCTTCATGATGTGGGTGGCCAGGGGTGCACATGTGCACCTGTCAGCTACAGGGCTTACATTTCAAAAACTTCCATGATTGTGACACAGTGCAGACTGGTGTTGTGTGTATGCACTGCCCCTGTGACAGGAGACAGTTATGACTGACTTGCCAGACAGGCCTGTGCCATGACATTCCAATCGCAAAGGGTGATCCAGCAGTGGTGTGATATGTCCTGCATGCACACCATTGTCGCATTGTCTATCAGGACATGAGGACATCATTGTGTCTGGTGATGGAAGCAAAACCCGCATATCAACAGAGACTTTGCCCATCACTTTTCCTGACATATGTACTGAGTCAGTGGCAGGAGATGGCATGTGTTTGGAGTGACACATTTCCATATGTTCTCTTGGATGTCCAACAACTGTGTATGTGGTGCATGTGTGCACATATGATTAGTATAGAGTCAGAGACCCGCACTCCCAAGTTCATCCGTATAATCCAAGTTTAGTCATTTTTGAGGTGCTATCCTGGTGTATGCATTGTCCCTTTGCGCCAAAAAATCATTTCGAAGTCGCTGATACCACAGTGTAACAGTCCCAGGGAGCACTCTCCGTAATTGGATAAAAAATATATCCTGAGCCAAAGTTCATCATTTTTAAATCGAATCTTTTTAATTGTTGATACTTTCTGCAATATTTCATATGTACACGGTAAATCCCAATTTTCAAGTGCAAATATGATGCCAACGACCTTAATACCGCATGTCAAGATCCTCCGTTCATTACATTTCATGAAGTCCATAACCCAATGCATTTCGGGCGATATTTTGCCCTTCTTCAGGGGTAACTATAAATGTAAAAAATACTGCGTCAGAAGTGTAATATTCAATGTTACAACACCTTAGTATACCAAACACGTTGTGTTCTATTTTTAGAAAACAAAATCTAATGTGCGGTGCATCTCCCATGTCTTATAACGTATGTTTCACTATTCCCCATACCGTGTCCAATAACTCCCAATAAACATGAAACCTCAAAAGCCTAATCCAAAATCATATCATGCTTTCTCATTTGCCAAAAATGTGCTTTCTATCCCCCTACCTTCAATGTGGGATTTAATCAAACAGCCTCTCCGTAATTGCTCCACCGTGTATGATCGAAAGAAACCCCTCCCTTTATCACGTACAAACGAAAAAACAACGTAAACCCACGTGACTCCCCATGACGTCCAAACTAAGAAATCAACAACGTACTCCAATGCGAAAGTAAAACACAAGTAATTGCGTCAAAATACCATTCTTCTACTAACAATAAATTAAATGTTTTCACAAAGGCATTACATAAAAACTAACACATAAAGATCTAGAACATAATAATTTTCATTGTGTAGACCGTTGCTGGATACTCTTCTGTAATATAAATATTCACTTCAATGGGTGTAAAAAGTTCAGTGTAGATTTAGGCCGCGGGTGCAGGGTCCCGGGTGGGACATAAACATATGAATTTATATAGAGTCAGAGACCCGCACTCCCAAGTTCATCCGTATAATCATATGATTAGTCGCATACAACAGGCAGCAGACAGATGGGTGCATGGACAGGTAGGATATGTGTGGCATGACTGACTGTCAGGCAGACAATGGGCTTCTTCAAATCAGTGTCAGCACTTATTGCAATGTCTAGCAAATGATGGCAGGGCTTGCTCTGTGATGTGCTGTACTTACTGTGGTGTGTGTGGTCAGTACAGGTGACTAATGTTGCTCTGTTTATCCTGATTGTTTGCAGATACATCCACGGCCACAGGAGGAGACAGCTCCACGGACCAAGAGGAGCGGCAGAGCCAGACTGGGTCCACTGCAGGGGAGAGCGAGGGACCCAGTGGCACAGAGGGTGAGGGGAGCCACACTGAGGAGACCTCAGCTACGACCACCTCGGCTGGGGAAAACAGCACTTCCAGTGAGGACTCCCTTGTGGAGGCGGGTGTCAGCAGACCAGAGGCAACGTCAAGCAAGTCTGTCCCCGCCACCACCACCATCTCCACCCTCCCATCTGCTCCCATCCCACATGTCCGTGGAGACTCCCGTGTAGGGGAGCGTGTCTCCTTCATGCCAGGCACCGCACCCCTGCCTCTGTCCCCCCTGCTGCCCTGAGTGTGGAGTCTGTGGACTTGCTGAAACAGATCCATGTAGGGCAGACATCAATGCTGAGTGTCCTCCATGCATACACGGGTCTGTTGACACAACTGGTGTCATTCATGGAGGGCATGTCATCTGGCATGTCTGCCCTACATCGGACCAATCAGTCCATGGCCTCCTCACTGATGGCAGCAGTGTCCCTCCTGCAACAGTCCCTCACCCCTCCTACCTCTGCCCCATCCACAATCCCCAGCACCCTACCTGTCCCAAGCACACACACACCGGCACCGGCACGCACCAGCACAGACACAAGCAGCACACAGACACACAAGCCAAAATCCAGATGCACACGCACGCACAGTCAGGGGACTGATACCTCACTCACAGGGGATGGGGCCCAGACACACACACACGCATCCACGAGCACTCCGAAGTCCTCAGATACCTATCCCTCCAAAACCCCTTCCCTTGCCTCACCTGCAACCCCTCCCTCCCAGAAGCTCTTCCTCTGTGAGCTTGGCCTCTTCCCCACAGATACATCTGACACGAAGTCCAGGCGGAAGAGGCGACCACCACATACAGAGGGGAGTGCCCCTCACACCCGGACACCCTCCCCCAGGCACAGGCAGACTGAGGACCCCATTCGAAAGTCCCCCCGGACCAGGAAGGGCAAGACCCCACCACCAACACCACGCAGCTCCACCACACAGTCTCTCTCCTCCATCCCCCAGGCCACCACTCCACAGGTTCCACCGCCACACCCTGCCCCAGGTTCCCCCACACACCGATACCGCATCCCCAAACTGCTTAGGCCCTCCCCCACCACTTGCTCTTCCACTCCCAAACCAGACGCTCTGCCTGTTTGTGCCACTGGTGTGGAGACCGGGTCCCCCCTCTGTCCTGCCCACCTCATCTGCCCCCCTTCCACTCCCTTGGAGTTATGCACTGCAGTGGAGTCCACCACCACCCCGTCTGACTCGGGCACTGCAGTGGGGACCCAGTCCACTCCATCTGACCGGCCCACTGCAGTGGTTGCAGCACCCACACCATCTGACTTGTGCCCTACAGTGGTGCCGGCCCCCACTGAGTCAGACACCTCCACTGCAGTTGCCGGTGACACTCCTGCACCCACCACCCCTTCACTGCCTCCTTCTGGCATCCCCTGATCCTGTCCCTGTGGTGCCTGGCCTGCCCCTTCTATGCCCCTCCGAGGGGGATTCCCCTGTCTGTACCAGTGCAGGCAAGCAATGGGTGACAAGTTGTCACATATCACCCTGTTGGGACTGTGTATTTGGACTGGCCATTGGCCTTAGTTTCTTTTGGACTTAAAATTTTAGTTTAACATTTGCTGAATAAAGCCTCTTTTTGTTTACTTGTGGTTTTTCTTTGGATGTACATGATGTAGATGAGTATCATCATGCATTTGCAGTTGTAATAGTGTTCAGATCAGGAAAATGAAGTGTTGCTGTGATGGACTCCATGTGGTCCATGGGATATGTGTCCTAATGTAGTCTGGATCTATAGCATCCTTTGCTGCAGTCTGAGGGTGTAATGTTCAGCATTTGACACAGGGATGTACGTTTTGCATTTGTAAATAAACATCTTTGGCTTGCACTGATGCACATCTGGTGGGCTTACCACTGTTCAATGTTTCTATTTCCCTGACTGTGTGCCCATCTCCACTGGACATGCAGTTTAGCACATCAATGTTGAAGGACTCATCTGTGTATACAGTGCAACTTGCTTGACACGTGTTTTGGGTGTATGCAGATGACTGACGTGACACTCCCGTACCCAGGCTGATGTGAGCAGAGCCTTCAGTGTGTTGTAGTTGTTGACTCACTGACCGAGTGTTCTGCTGACATGTTTGAGTCGTGCACAGACAAGGTTTGGCACAGCGGACCTTCCATAGGAGTGGAGTGCCCTCATGGCAGTGTGTAATCCCGTGACATTGCCTGGGCCCGTGTTGTGTGTTGTGTGAGCATGTCTGTGTGTGTTCCCTTCCCTTTTCCTACACAGGCTGTGTCCCTAGGGATGTTCCTGTTTGTGATGCTTGCTGAGTTGTCCTGTGTTCATCCAGCATCTTGGACGTGATTTCTCCGGGATGTGGGTGCATGGCAAACTAATGTTCATCAGGTTGTCATCCCTAGTTGTCTTTGTTGTCAGGGCTGGGGATGTGGGCAAATGCAGATGGGACACAGTCAGGATTCCCCTTGGCACTTGTTGGTTACACAAGTCATGTAATTTACAGTTTGTGGTAGCTTTCAGTGATTGTGACACGTTGTGTGTGTGACTGCTGCCACTCCTCAGGGTCAGAGCTGCAATGTTGGAAGTTGTCTATGTGTGTTCTTTGTGGGTCACCTTGGCTTCTTCATTGGTGTGTGACTGTGGCCGGGATCCCATTGATTGGGGTGGATTTCACGTCATGCCCATGTACGGCGTACTGTGCAGTGTGTCAGACATTCACAAGTCTTGTTGACTGGCCATGTGTGATGGGTTTCTGCACCTTAGTTCCCACCACCACCCCTGGGATTGTCATGGGTGCATGTGCAATGTCACCAGTCCATGTGAGCTTCACTGCTGCACATTGGTGGCGATCAAGGTGTGTGGTGTTGAGTGTGTGCAAATGTGAGTTGTTGCACGGCTAGACCCCTACCTCCATATTGGCCTTGGCTGACAGGCCGTGCTGATTGATTTGTGCTTGTGTAGGTGTGATGGTAGTTAGTTGCTCAGGACACATGGCTGTGGTTCACAGTGTGAACGACATCTACCTTTGTCATCACAGTGGGATTATCATGCAGGCTAGTGTCACCACAATGTGGGGTCCCTGGGGGTAGTGCTGTGGTGGGTCTGTCTCTTGCTGTGTTAGTTGCTGTTCCTACAAGCTTGTGTGACATGTGTAATTTGGGCTCCCTCTCATCTAACAATGCCTGATTGCCCACATAGGGGAATCCGATCCATGAGTTACTTTTGTGTGGCACTGTATACACATCTGTGTAATTGGGATTCAGGCCTTCTCATGTGTTGTGTGGTTGCCTGGGGACACTGGCACACCCCCATCACCTGTTGTGTTTGATATGCAGTGTGAGGCTGCCTGTTTGTGTTTGTGCATCTGCACCACTGCATTGGCATATCTTTAGTGTGCCATTGGCTGTATGTTGTTTGGTGGATTTCCCTACTGTCCCTGGGACTCCTAGGTCATCAGTCAGCACAATAATCATGGTTTGTATGTCCCATTGCTGCCATGGTATGGTATTTGTTCACCTCACATCTACAGTCTCCACAGGATATCTACATTTGTGTGTCCATTGGTGCAGATATGTGGGTCTGCATTATGATGGTCACTTCTGTCATTGTGTAATTGATAAATGTTGACAATGTCAGCCCCCATGGGTGATGTTTGTCTGCACATGGCCAAAGGTATGTTTTATTTGCACTGCACTGTTTGCCTCACCCAATCTATGTTGCTATGGGACACAAGCACTACTTTGCCACTGATGTATTTGTTGTTGTGTTACCAGGAATCATCCATGCTGTTTGGCAGTTGCAGCTTTTTCCATGTCAACACTTACCTTTTGGTCACTGTGATGATGGGGGTTTAGACCCCACTGCCACAATGTTCAAAATGTGCTTCAGCTATGGACCCCACACTTACATTTTGGTCACTGTGATGATGGGGGTTTAGATCCCATTGCCACAATGTTCAACATGTGCTTCAGCTATGGACCCCACACTTACCTTTTGGTCACTGTGATGATGGGGGTTTAGACCCCATTCCCACAGTGGTCATGGTCTGCTTGCATTGTGGAGGCCACACACATTTATGTGTGACACATGTGATAGGGGGACACATTGTATGTTCAATGTCATGTTCAGTGTTGTAGGCATTTGACACAGACTACACACTCTTGTCATGATGTTGGGGGATGTCTTTTTCTGACATTCCTTATGTTGGAGTATGCTGGTTGTGTCATGCATTACCCGTCCTATGAGTGGGGATGGTAGTAGTGACAGGCATCCAGGCCCACATGAGTAGGGGTGGTGGTAGTGGAAGGCATCCAGGCCCCCTGAGTAGGGGTGGTGGTAGTGGTAGGCATCCAGGCCCCCATGAGTAGGGGTGGTGGTAGTGGTAGTGGTAGGCATCCAGGCCCCCATGAGTAGGGGTGGTGTTAGTGGTAGGCATCCATCCCCCTATGATTGGGGATGGTAGTAGTGACAGGCATCCAGACACACATGAGTAAGGGTGGTGGTAGTGGTAGGCATCCATCCCCCTATGAGTGGGGATGGTAGTAGTGACAGGCATCCAGGCCCCCATGAGTAGGGGTGGTGTTAGTGGTAGGCATCCATCCCCCTATGATTGGGGATGGTAGTAGTGACAGGCATCCAGGCACACATGAGTAGGGGTGGTGGTAGTGGTAGGCATCCAGGCCCCCTGAGTAGGGGTGGTGGTAGTGGTAGGCATCCAGGCCCCCATGAGTAGGGGTGGTGGTAGTGGTAGGCATCCAGGCCCCCATGAGTAGGGGTGGTGGTAGTGGTAGGCATCCATCCCCCTATGAGTGGGGATGGTAGTAGTGACAGGCATCCAGGACCCAAGGAGGAGGGGTGGTGGTAGTGGTAGGCATCCATCCCCCTATGAGTGGGGATGGTAGTAGTGACAGGCATCCAGGCCCACATGAGTAGGGGTGGTGGTAGTGGTAGGCATCCAGGCCCCCATGAGTAGGGGTGGTGGTAGTGGTAGGCATCCATCCCCCTATGAGTGGGGTTGGTAGTAGTGTCAGGCATCCAGGCCCCCATGAGTAGGGGTGGTGGTAGTGGTAGGCATCCATCCCCCTATGAGTGGGGATGGTAGTAGTGACAGGCATCCAGGCCCCCATGAGTAGGGGTGGTGTTAGTGGTAGGCATCCATCCCCCTATGAGTGGGGATGGTAGTAGTGACAGGCATCCAGGCCCACATGAGTAGGGGTGGTGGTAGTGGTAGGCATCCAGGCCCCCTGAGTAGGGGTGGTGGTAGTGGTAGGCATCCAGGCCCCCATGAGTAGGGTGGTGGTAGCGGTAGGCATCCAGGCCCCCATGAGTAGGGGTGGTGGTAGTGGTAGCCATCAGGCCCCTATGGGTGTGTATGGCATTGGTGATAGCCATCCCGCCCCTATGGTTCGGCTGTTGCTAGTGTACGTCATTTCTGCATCCCTATGTGTGTGTGACATATGTCGGGTACGTGTCGTTTGTTTGTGTAGTGGGTGTTTGACTTACCGTCTGCGCCGTACGCGTCCGTACCGGTTCCGGTAATAGATGTAGAGTATTGGTAGGACCTGCACGATAGGATTCATGGTTGGGTCGTCTCGTTCGGGTTTCTCGTGGCTTCGACTCGTACTCGTCGCTGGCTTGTTCGTCTCGTAGCCGTGGATCGTCTTGTGGCGCGAATCGGAGCATATGTGCAGCTCTCCCGGATGCTCTGACGTGCCGGACGTAGCGATGGGTTCGGCGCGTACGGAAGGCGCATCGTACTAGTCCGGCCGGAAGGTGCTGTATATTTGCTTCCGTGCGACTCGATTCGGCGTTTACGGATCCGGCTCGGGCGGGGAACAGGAGCTGGAATGGGTACGTACGGCTGGGTCGGAATCTGAGCAGTTATGCGCATCGTACTTGCTAGTTCGGACGACTGTTCGAATCGGTCGGGAAACACGCATTCGGCTTGGTTTTTTTCGGGACGAATAGTGTTAGGTGCGCTTCCGGCCGAGATCGGAATCGACCCCATAGTCTCTAATCTGCCTTCTCATCACGGGCCACCAGTAGCGTTGTTTCAACAAAGAAACGGTCTCCCTAAGTCCCTTATGTACAGAACCTTTCCCTTCGTGTGCAGCCACAATTAAACCTTGCCTATGATCCATATTTGGTATTACTCTATCCCCCACTCCTGGAATCTGAGCATATGGAATGTTTTGTGCATCTAACTTGTAGGAGTACTTGAGTGGAAATTTCTTTGGTACTGCTGTGCTGCCTTTGCGTGAAGCATTGACAGCTACCATTATCTCGCCGTCTACTCTCGACTTTGAACGAGTAACTGCAGCTACGGCGGCTGTGCGAACAGCCCCCTTTGCGGCTTCATCAGCCAATGAATTCCTTTCAACGTGAACGCCATCACGCTGATGACTCAGTGTATGTATCACGTGAGCCCTTGGTAGTTCGTTTCTCAACTCCACTACCTGTTCCCATAGTATTTTATGCTTAATTGTGCCACCTTTTGCATCTTTGAACCCGTTTTGTTCCCAATGATGTAGATATTCATTGTACGACTGTACACAGTAAAAAGAATCACACACAATAAGTGTGGGGAATTCGTGTTCCGTATTTATAAGTGCCAGTATCAGTGCTTTGAGTTCTGCCAACTGAGCCGTGCAGTCTCCTAGAGATTGTGTTTTAGTGCAACTCGGATGGAACTTTCCATCGTGCGTGCGACCTTTAACAATCACACATGCCAAGCTGTAAGCTTGCTTACTCCCTATGGCTGGTTGAGCAGAACCGTCAGTGTAAATAATGTATTCATACTGATCTAGAGGCAAAATCTCATTTGGTAGAGGATATTCGTGTTTGTATTGCAGAAATGCTTGTGTTTTTAAACTTGGATCAAATCTGTATCCATCTGGGATGTAAGGCTTTCGCATTTGGAATGCTAGCTTTTGTAACAGCTTCTAAGGCTGGTACTGGGGTCACGACAATTATGCGTTTATCCTGAGCCAGAGCTCTTTCTCTTGCTACAACGGTCTGCACTGCTGTCAGGATTTTTTCAGTTGATGTAAAACGCATCTCTGCGTTTGTGTACAGGTGTGATTTGTTTGCGATTGGTACTGTTTCGCCTTCATTAAAAGTCAAATAAGTGTACCTGCATTGACCCGCATTGACCCGCTATTACTCGGATCACTAAGTTCTGTGTGTTTACGCGTGTCTGTAAATGTTTAGAAGCTATCATGTCTTCCTGTAGGGAACACAGGATATTTGTATGTTCCTGTGTCCATTGTCTGATTGAAAAATCAGGTTTTATTAAGTCGTAGAAAGGTTTACTCTTTCTGCATAATCCAAAATGTATGTTCGACCAAAATTTAGGAATCCCAGAATTGACTGTAAATTTGTTAATGATTTTGGAGGTTGGAGCAGCGCACACTTTTCTAAAAAGTTAGCTGCTAGGCTTTTTCCTTCACTTGACAGCTCGTATCCTAAAAACAGGACTCTGAGGTGGGCAATCTTTGATTTTTTAAAGTTAAATTTGTAGCCCTCAGAGGCGAATACCATAATAATGGTGCTCACCCTGGTCAAGTGCCTCAGTAAGTCATGGTCCGTCAGATAAATATCATCCACATAGGACACTGCTTCTTCATCCAAATTTTAGAGTAACTCTGTTACCCTTACTGAAAATACCCCGGGGCTATTTTTATACCCTTGGGCTAGTCGACAAAATTGTCGCTGGGACCCTAACGCACTGAATGCAGTCAGATACCTGCTTTCAGGCGCTATATTTTGGCAGAAAAATCCATTTGAGATATCAAGCGTTGTTTTGTATTTTTTGCGCACAATGTTATTCATTAATGTGGCACTGTGTGCATTTTGAACTGCAAATGTCTTTGTGCAAGTGTTTAAATGTCAGTAATCTAAAACTAAACGATATGTGTTATCGGGTTTTGATACGGGAAACAAAGGATTGTTCATGGGTGAGGTGCAATTTTCTATCACCCCCTGGTATTCAAGTTGATCTAGGATCTCCCTGACTTGTTTTTTAGCTTCCTGCTTTATAGGGTGTTGCCTTTGAGCATTTGGGGAAACTTTTAATGGGATCACGTGGTGGGTTGAATCCTCATCCCAACCAACATGATTTTTATACAATGCCGGAGCTAAGGCAACCGCCCACTCCTGCGCATATGCATGTTTAAGATGTATGGGAACGAGGTCGGAAAAGGCTGGAAAAATTACAGTTTCTCCCCTAGGGCACTCCATGACGAATGCTGGCGGCCAGTCTTGCTCTGCTAATAGAATGTCATAACCAGATGACAGATTATTCCAAAAGAGACCTTTAATTTTCCTGGGCTTGTCCCCCTCCAGCCGGAGTGTTATCTCATGTAACTTATGTGGGACACTTACCCGAGTATCAGATGTTTCCACCGTGATATACTCACTCAACTCCGCTGTCACCAGAAATTCCTTCAGGTTCTGGCGAGCTATTGTTACTTCTGCAGCGCTGTCTAGCATCGTCAGAGCCCATTCACCGTTCAGAAGTTGTGTCCTCAGAATTCTGGGCATGTCTGATCTTGAGACCTGCTACCTTCTTCTTTTTGAACTGAGGTTTCTGTTTTTGTTTATCCTCTTTTTTAGGTGCGTAGTCTGCAGCGCATTGCGTGTCTCTGGACTTTGTACGCTCCTGTGACCGTCCTTCCCTCTCGGAGTTTTTTGATGAACCCTGAAAGGAATGAGAGGAACGAGTATCAGTATCCTGATACCTGTCAGGCTTTTTAATATTATCCCTATTCCTGAGGTTATACCTCCTTTCAGAGGGCTCCTGTTGAGGAGACCTACCTCTGGATTGAGATCTGCTGTCTTTAGACTTTTGTTGTTTTTTATTTTCCCACTTCTTTTTAGAAGAAGTAGGTGTCTGCTTTGTAGTGTCCTTTTCAGGACTGCCCACTAGTTGTGGTTTTAATGCTTTCCCACCTAGACTGTCTCTGCCTAATTCTGCATATGCAGTTTCAATTATTTTGGGTAGTTAGTGTTGATGATCCTCTGGACTGAACTCCCTTAGGCGTTGGCGGATCGCCACTGAAGCTGCTTCCCCTTAATGTTAGCTAGTATTATGGCTGATACCTGGTCAAAGTTATTTAGTAACTTCATCCCTAAGTTAAGGGCAGGCTCTGCTCCGTACTCATTTTGTATCTGTCTCAATACGTCAGGTATTACTGCTAAGAACGGGATGCCATGTGTTCTGGTATATATGGCAGCAAATACTGAACCGCAAGAGCTGCAGTCCTCTACTTGTCGTGTGATCCCCATGGGCAAGCAGATTGTTAGAATTCTGTGTTTTTCATAGGTGGTAGTATCCTGGAATACTGCCTCAAGCTGAGTTATTTTCTGAGCTATCGAGAATGGGATTTGTTCGCGTTTTGCTGGCATTTTGCCCATTACCGCGTGTAATGTTTGTGGAGTAATTTTATTTCCTTTACCCTGAACTGGAGTACTGTTTGCTGCACCTGCTGGTGCAGATTGGATTGTTAAAGTCCTCATGACGAATTGTGTCAGGTTTCTGTAGATTTTAATTAAATCTCTGTGTTGTACGAGTAAGTCTGGCTGTGGCATTGTTCCAATGTCAGGATGCGGTGTGTAAGCCGCTAGTATTGGCCATGTGGCCCCGTCTCCTCCGAGCGGACCTAATCTTACTCTTTGTCGTACATGGGGTAGGGCGCCATTAAACCAGTAAAAATGTTCCTGGTAAGTGAGTGGAGTCTCTATGTCCTCAAACCGGGCATATTCCCTTGGTGCATTCCCTGCTATGTAGTAGTGAACTGTGTTTGTTATTGCATTTGCTGCTGGGAGTGTAACCCATGAATAGAATACCTCTGTTTTGTTTGATTCGTGTGCCTCTATCACGAAAACTACTATGCCACCCGTGGCTGGTAAGCCATTTTCTAATAGTCTTATGGTGACTGTCCTTCTGAATTTTGGTGCAATTTGTATTGCATCCTCAGGATCTTCTTCTCCTGTTAAGAAATTCAGGTCAACTCTTTGGTCCTCTGCCTCGGTATCAGGCATGTTTAGAGGAAGAAGTGTTCAAAGGGAACTAAGATGAGGTGTTATGCACAATTTTTAGGAACTAAATGTCCTTCAAGCTTGATTAACCAACGTCCAATAAATAGTATTTTCGTACTACTCAGCTGCGGCGGATTTTGTGCCCACCCACTCCAGACGTCTCTGGGGTTTTGTGAGTAGGTTCTCTGAGAATAGCATGACTGAACTACTCAGATTCTACTGTTAAATAAGTGCCCAACTAACGTTGGCGGCGCCATGTCGTGTAGTTCCTATAGTACCCCTGCAGGACCTGCGCGTTTGGATAACATTTACTGTGGGCTTGGTGGCAGACAAACTCTGAACACCCCCACCGTATATGTTAGCCTGGTTTGCATTAGCTAGCTCACAGTGCCACTAGAATCTCCTCTTCTCGGGGAGAGATTAGTTTCTGGCAACCTTAGATCATGACAACCCAAATTCCTCAGAATCGTGGAAACAATATACTACCTTTCGCTCAGTCACCCGTGCCTACTTATTCGGTTTGTCTCAGAGAGTTACACAGAATAAACAGTCGGGCGTTTCAATAAGTATTTATTGAACAGTTGTTATTCTAGAGTAAAATATATGTGCTGCGGCAACCAGCAGACAATAGCAGAGATATATTATCAGCAGTACGATAAAAGCAAAGTGATAGAACAGTTCTACCATATTGCAATAATCATGAATACATACATGAATATGAAAAGCATTATGCAAGTGCGCGTACTCCTACGATGCCTAACTAGATGTACCTGAGTGTACCTAGCATATGTGTAGGTCTAAAAGCCTAAGAGCCAAGAATCCTTCTAGGATTTAGTCGAACCCCCATACCTGAATAGAGAGAGTGTGGGACACCGTCCTGGTCTCGAGTTGGACACCCCGCAAGGGCTGTGTTAGACCGCTGTCAGCTGGAGCGACTGCATGCAGGAGCCTCAGAGTCTCTGGTTAGTGTGTCAGCATGGAAGTCTCGGTTCCCTCTATCTTACCGGGGCAAGATGTGGTGTATTTATACCCTAAAGAGTCTCGGTCCTCAGTATGGTTTGTATTGGTCTGTCGTTAGGCATGAGGAAGACGTCAGTGGTGAACTTTGTACATACATATTATGCAGGTGGTGTATTCCTAGAGAGCCATGCATAATTGATGAGTACAGTGTGGGCCTGTGTTTGGGAAAAACCCTGCTGTATTCAAAACCACAGGATAGATAACGTTCAGCCCTCAGAGCACGTTGCGTACTAGCAAGGACCAATGTAGGTGAAAGATCATGCCTATATAAGGAATCATGACTATAATAGGACATGTACAGTTATGACCATAATTGGGCATATGCGGCTATGACCATAATAGGGCAAGTACGAATATGACCATATATGGGCAAATATGAATACGTCCATTTTAGGGCATGTACGAACGGGTCTACATTAGGGCCTCTATACGGGACATAACAGCAGCACACATAGAAAGAGGAAACAACAATGAGAAAGAAACATATTTCTCCTCATTATGCCTCTCCTGGGCGGCGTATCCATTTAACGCATTTCCAAGTTTACCTGTTCTTGTAAATCTTGGAATGCATCAAAATCCATGGATGTTGTGTTGAAACACACAGGGAACACCCATGGCAATGCTTCCCTGGTGCAGAATAATGCAACACAGCGATTTGCGCTGTGTTACATTACTCGAGATTTATGAAGCCACGCACGGCCACGCAAGGTGGCCTTGCTTGTCTTCATAAATCTCATTTTACATTTGCATCGCTCTTCCACCACGTTGCGTGGTGCAAGAGTGACACAAATGGGCTCATAAATGTGCCCTTAGATGCTTATTGTAGAACAAAACTCACCTTCCTGCTATTGTGGCCACATCACATCAGGTTGATAGAGAATGGATGTCCGGACACTGCTGAAACAGTTGAACATCTCATTTATTACTGAGGTAACTGTGATTAAATGTGATAATTTGCTATCTGGTAGTCCTCTTAACTTCAGTGCATTAAATGGGATCTAATCTAAATCTTCGGTTAGTTGATCTAAGATATCAATGTAGGCTTTCAGTCATGCATTGTGGATGTGAAAATAAGAGGCATATATATGAGCCCCTAGTGCGTCGCTCTTGCACCACACAACTTGGTGCAAGAGCAAAGCAAATGAAAAACGAGATTTATGAAGCCTTCGTGGCTTCAAAATTCTTGAGTAATGTAATGAAGTGCAAATTGCTGTGTTGCATTAATCTGCACCAGGGAGGCGTTTCCCTGGGTGTTGCATGAGTGTATTTTGACGCATTCCCAGATTTACAACAACAGGTAAACCTGGGAATGCACCAAAACGATATGCCTCACCAGGTGAGGTATAACAAAGAGAAATATTGTTATTTCTCCTTGTTTCTTCCTCTTTCTATGTGTGCTGCATTGCACACATAGAAGGAAAAAAAAGTTGCTTAAGATTGTTTTTGCGCAACAAGGTGCCCCTTCTTACACACAAACAATCCTGCCTACAATGTTGGCACCCTGTTAGTGCTAGGCTGCCAAAATGGCACCAGCGCAAGGGAAAAAGACAGGAATACACCATATTGGATAAATACAGCACATTCCTGCCCTTTCTCTGCGATGCACGGTAGCACAGCAAGGTGACTGGCTGCATTGTCCAGCGCCACAAAAATCATAAAAATGTCCCTAAATGTTTTGTCATGGTGAGCGTTAGATGGAGTACTTTATTCTGAGTCTTAAAAGGAGATTTAATTTTAAACGGTAAATATATGCATGCACAGGAGTTAGTTGATAGGATTAAACGTTAGGGTCATTATTTTGACGCAGCTTTTTCCATCTTTAAAGGTAAACTAAATGACTGAATGTTCTTTAACTTTCCAAATGTATAAATAAGTATTATTTGTTTAACCTAAACTGTTAGCTTAATGCTATTTATATTAATAATATGTTCACTTCAAAAGAGTCATGAAAGTAAGGGTTGGCTGTAAAAACATGTTAGTTATAAACAACATTTAACAAATAATCTCAAGTTTTTTTAAACAAATCCAATAACTTATATAATGGAAGGAAAACATTTTAATTGGTTGGCCAACAGTAACATCAGTTATTCAATGTATTTTTCCTACAATCCATGCTATTTTCTATTGTTTTAAAATGTATTCGAGCTGCAAAAATAGCTGGGACATCTATTTAAAAATTAAAGACGATGTAAGAATTTGCCAACTAATACAATTTATAATTTTTTGAAAAATTGCAATGGTTTTATTAAATGCCATAAAAATTATTCAGCACATTTTACACCCTAATCTCAGTTAGGTTTTGAAGCTAAAAAAAAGTTCTTTTATCCGGTAATATTATTCAGACAAGTTATGTGATGGTCTACCCTGACAGGGACACCCGCCCACTCGCCCCCTTGTTGGGGCAGATACGAAGCAGGGACGTTGATTTAGGTGCAAGGTGATTTATTTAGATATTCAGGGTCTATGTCCACGCAAAATAAGTGTTCAATGTGAGGGTTTCCGTCCTCCTTCTTCCGATAACGACTCGGTTGCTGGGGGGGATTCTCCTTCGCTCCTTGAAGGTCTCGGGCTGTCTTGTCCGGGTTGCGACAGTCGGGGATATAGGCAGGACAACAAAGAAAAGAAAGAAAGGAAATCTTTAGGAACACCGTCCTGTTGCTCTACATTCAAAAGGGGAAGGGAAGTGCACCACCACCAGTGTCCCTATTTGTGAGGTGCCTAGGTGAGGGGTAGTCAGGGTGCCGGACTTGGTGTGGCCCTCAGCCCTGCCCACCACCCCTTTAAGGTAAATGGATGCGCCCCAGCCACTTGCCTGGACCCACGACCCTCCGGGGCCGTGGCGTGGTGAGAACCGGCCTCCTTCTCTCTCCTCGGAGGGTCGGTCTCGCACGCGGTCAGCGGGAAACCGAGTCTCGGGTTCTGTGGGCGGTCCGCCTCGCGGTCGCTGCTCACGACGTCCTCCGCTGTTCCTTCGCCTTCTCCAGTCGCGTCGCACGTCTCTCGCTTCCTCTCCTCCGTCGATATCCGCTTGCCTTCTTCCATGTCCGTGTTCTCTGTGGCTTTTCTTGGCTCGAGGGGTGTGGTTTAGGTGTTCCGAGTTGATGAGACTAGTCCGTCGCCGCCACTTCCTGTTATGGTATTCCCGGCGGCCATGTTGCAGTGTCCGGGGCTCCCCACGTCAAAGAGGGATGGGGGCTCGGCGGACTCATCACACTGCCGTCCCCCAGGAATGGACGTGTGGGCCATTCGTTCATAGGGCACCTTGAGAGGAAGTCCACGTTGCCCTGCAGACGTCCCGGAACGTGGAGGGTGGAAAACGTGAAGGGCTGTAGGGCAAGAAACCATCGGAGAACCTTAGGGTTAGTGTCCTTATGGAGGGCCAGCCAGGTGAGGGGAGCGTGATCAGTGAGCAATATGAAGTGGCGACCCAAGAGGTAATACTGAAGGGCCTCCACCGCCCATTTGATGGCCAGGCATTCCTTTTAAATGGTAGCGTAACCCACCTCCCGTGGAAACAACTTACGACTAAGGTAGAGGATGGGGTGGAGATCACCGAGGGCATCGGGCTGGGACAGGATGGCTCCTAAACCCCTGTCTGACGCGTCAGTTTGTAATACAAAAGAGGAGTCAAAGTTCGGACAAGCAAGCACAGGATTGTGGCAAAGGGAGTCCTTCAGGAAGCGGAAGCTCTGTTCGTGTCTCTCTGTCCACTGTATCTTACTACTGGAGTGTGCCTTGGTGAGGAGGTCTGTGAGTGGACTGGCTACTTCAGAAAAAGCTGGGATAAACCTTCGATAGTACCCGACCAGCCCGAGGAAGGAACGTATGTCCTTCCGGGAGGTGGGTCGGGAGTACGCGGGTGATGGCCTCTATCTTGCTCACTTGGGGTCGGATCTGCCCAGCCCGGATATCATACCCTAGGTACTCGATGTGGTCAGCCCCTAGTGTCGTCTTCTTGGGATTCATTGTAAGGCCTGCGTGTTGCAATGTTTTCAGGACGTTCTCTAGGTGTTGTAGATGGGTCTCCCAATCAGGGCTGTGGATAACGATATCGTCCAGGTAGGCCATGGCATAAGACTGGTGGGAAGAGAGGACTGAGTCCATGAATCTCTGGAAAGTGGCGGGGGCCCCATGGAGACCGAAAGGCAGTACCTTGAAGTGAAACAAGCCAATGGGCGTGGAAAAGGCGGTTTTGTCTCTGATGCCTGGTTTCAGTGGTATTTGCCAATACCCCTTTGTGAGGTCGATAGTGGATAGAATCTTGGCGTTCCCGAGTCTCTCGATGAGTTCGTCCACCCGTGGCATAGGATATGCGTCGAACTTAGACACCGCATTGAGTCTGCGGAAGTCGATGCAGAAACGTATGCTCCCATCGGGTTTGGGGACTAACACAATCGGAGAAGACCAGGCGCTATGTGAGGGTTCGATTATGTCTGCCTCCAGCATCGTTTTTATCTCCTGTTCTACGGCCCCTCTCCGGGCAGCCGGGATGCGATAAGGCCGTTGTTTGATCGGGGGAGGTGGTGATTATGTCGTGCTCAACTAGGGATGTCCTTCCGGGAGCGCCGGACAGGACGAACGGGTACGATGCGCACAAGGTCCTCAGTTGGTTTCTTTGTTCTACTGTGGTTTGGGGTCCCCAGTTAGGCTGGGGTTGTTCTGTGGTCTTCTGGGGGTTAGGGTCACTTCAAGGGGTTTATTTGGGGCAACATGGAGTATAGGGGCAGTCGCGCACCCTGATGCCGGGACCGGTCCCTCCCACGCCTTCAGTAAGTTAACGTGGTATATTTGGCTTGTCTTGTTTCTGTGGGGAACGGCCACCCTGTAGGTAACAGGGGTTACTCTACTGAGGATAGGAAAGGGGCCTTGACAAGTGGCTAACAGTTTCTTTTCGGTGGTAGGCAATAGGATAAGTACCTGATCACCTACCGCGAATTCCCTAAGTTTGGTGCTTCTGTCGTACCACCGTTTTTGTTGGTTCTGGGACCTTTCCATGTTCCTGTGTACCTCGTCCAATAGCAAGGACAAAGTATCCCTAAGGGACGCACTGTATTGTAGCAGAGGTTTTGCTTCGTCCTCTTCCTCAGTCCACTGTTCATACGTCATGTCCAGGAGGGTACGGGGTCTCCTCCCAAACAACAGCTCAAACGGCGAGAACCCCGTAGACTTCTGTTCATGGGATCGTATCGCAAAAAGAACCAGGGGTAGCTGTCGGTCCCAATCCCTCCCCGCTCGGTCGATGCACTTTCTTAGCATAGTTTTGATGGTTTTGTTGTACCTTTCCACAAGACCATCCGTCTGTGGATGGTATACCGCTGTCCTGATCTGTTTGATATCTAACAGCTCGCATACCTGTCTCATCAACCGGGACATGAAGGGGGTACCCTGGTCCGTCAGGAGTTCGTGGGGAAAGCCGACACGAGAGAACAGAGTGACCATGGCTTGGGCTACTGTCTTTGTGGTAGTGGTCGTCAAGGGAAACGCTTCCGGATACCGGGTGGCGTAGTCCACAAAGACCAGTATGAACCGGTGGCCCCTGGCAGAGGGTATCAGGGGACCTACCAGGTCCATCCCTACTCTTCTAAATGGGACATCGATGACCGGAAGTGGTTGGAGCGGGGCTCGGGGTAACACAGGTTTATTAACCAGCTGGCATCGCACACATGAGGCGCAATACCTGGCCACTTCCTGATACACGCCCGGCCAGTAAAACTTCTCTAATAGATATTTGAGGGTGTTTTCCTTCCCATAGTGGCCTCCCCGGTTTGACTGTGGGCCAGAGACAGCACCTGTTTGCGAAATGCCTTAGGGACCAGTAGCTGTACCTTCCCATGGTTATTCTCAAGTGTGTGCCTGTATAGAAGGCCCTTTTTGACAGTAAAATAGGGACCTACCTTTCCTGGTTGTTCATCTTGGGCTTGGCTCCAGGCATGTTGCAGGGTAGAGTCGTCCCTCTGGGCCTGATGGTAGTTCTGAGGTGGCTCTTGAGGAGTCTCTGGGGAGAGAAGGACAGGTACGGGTAGCACAGTTTTAGACTGGCTGTATAGTGCTCTTTCCTCCCTCCTTTCTCTCCTAGTTTGTGCTCTTTTGGTAGCGGGAGCCCTTATATCGGTGTTTGAAAAGGGTGCGCTTTCTAGCCATCCCACTAGTGAGGCAGGGGAACTCAGGGAGTGAAGGTACTCGTGGAACCGAGGTAAATCGGTACCTAAGAGCGCTAGCTCGGGTAACGTGGGGACAACCCCTACCTTCCTCAACTGGGGCTCCCCATTGATCTCCAATACCACTTCGGCCAAGGGATACAGCTTCTTCTCTCCGTGTACACATGTGACCTGTACAAACTCTCCCTTCACTAGCAGGGACTCAGGGATAAGCTCTTAGGAGATGACGGTGTAGTGGCAGCCCGTGTCCAGGAGGGCGGTTACTGCCTTCCCATTTACATAAGCCTTTATTTTGTATCTGAGGGGTTTGTCTCCTGTGACCAGTACCCGCCCACGTGTAAGTCCCACCTCCATGGGTTCTGGGCCTGGGTGGCGTGTCGGGCAGTGCCGGGCTATGTGTCCCCACTCGGCACAGTGAAAGCACTGTGGTCCCTGTATCGGGGTTGTGAAAGGGGCTCTTAAGGGGGTCTTTGGCAGAAAGGGTCCCTTGGGTTCTGTCTGGGGGTTGGGGTTTCTGGCTAGGGGTTTCGGGGATGAGACGGAGGGTCGATGAGTAGGGGTTTTGAACTCCGGAGAGCGGTGGTATGCGCACGCCAAATCAACTGCCAATGTCACGGAGAGGTTAGGGTGTTGCTTGACCCAGGCTCGGGTGTTATATGGGAGGGCGTCGAGATATTGCTCCAGGTAGATCTTCTCTGTTATGTCATCCGGGGTGGCTATAGAGGGTTGTAGCCACCGGTTTCCGCGGTCCCGGATGCGGAAATATAGTGCTCGGGGATTGTCCCCCAGGCTCCATCTCTCTTTCCTAAACCGGCTGCGATAATATTCTTGATCGCATCCCAGCCGTTCTAGGATGGCTTTCTTAACGTCGGGGTAGCTGGTTGTCCCTGCTGGATTGGCGGCCTGGTAGGCGGCTTGTAATTCCCCGGAAAGCAGGGGAGCTATGTATTGGCCCCATCTTTCTGGGGGCCAGGAGGCGGTTGTAGCTACACGCTCGAAATTAACAAAGAAATAGTCCGGATCGTCCCCAGTTTGGAACTTTTGTAGGACTGTCCCCGGCACGTTGGGATGTACCCTAGCGCTAGAGATAGCATCCGTCAGACGTAGAATGGCCGTGTCCTGTACCTGCTGGTTATTGGTCAGGAGGGAGGCCTGGTCTTTCAGTGCTGTGTGCAGTTCCTCTCGGTCGTGTTTCGCCTGTTTGGTCTGTTGCTCGATGACCAGTTGCAGGTGTCGTTGCCCTTCAGCTAGTTGGGTGATGATGGCCTCCATGGTCACGGGTTGGGTCATTGTATCAGGACCGAAATCCCACTTCTGACACCACTGTGATGGTCTACCCTGACAGGGACACCCGCCCACTCGCCCCCTTGTTGGGGCAGATACGAAGCAGGGACGTTGATTTAGGTGCAAGGTGATTTATTTAGATATTCAGGGTCTATGTCCACGCAAAATAAGTGTTCAATGTGAGGGTTTCCGTCCTCCTCCTTCTTCCGATAACGACTCGGTTGCTGGGGGGGGGGATCCTCCTTCGCTCCTTGAAGGTCTCGGGCTGTCTTGTCCGGGTTGCGACAGTCGGGGATATAGGCAGGACAACAAAGAAAAGAAAGAAAGGAAATCTTTAGGAACACCGTCCTGTTGCTCTACATTCAAAAGGGGAAGGGAAGTGCACCACCACCAGTGTCCCTATTCGTGAGGTGCCTAGGTGAGGGGTAGTCAGGGTGCCGGACTTGGTGTGGCCCTCAGCCCTGCCCACCACCCCTTTAAGGTAAATGGATGCGCCCCAGCCACTTGCCTGGACCCACGACCCTCCGGGGCCGTGGCGTGGTGAGAACCGGCCTCCTTCTCTCTCCTCGGAGGGTCGGTCTCGCACGCGGTCAGCGGGAAACCGAGTCCCGGGTTCTGTGGGCGGTCCGCCTCGCGGTCGCTGCTCACGACGTCCTCCGCTGTTCCTTCGCCTTCTCCAGTCGCGTCGCACGTCTCTCGCTTCCTCTCCTCCGTCGATATCCGCTCGCCTTCTTCCATGTCCGTGTTCTCTGTGGCTTTTCTTGGCTCGAGGGGTGTGGTTTCGGTGTTCCGAGCTGATGAGACTAGTCCGTCGCCGCCACTTCCTGTTGGGGTATTCCCGGCGGCCATGTTGGAGTGTCCGGGGCTCCCCACGTCAAAGAGGGATGGGGGCTCGGCGGACTCATCACAAGTTACTTTTAACAAATTGTTTTAATTTGATTAAAGAGTTCAATTATGTCTATAATTGCAAAATGTTACTATTGGACTGAATACATTTACAAAAGTTATTCATAACGTTTTACTGAACAGTTGATCATTTCAGTTAAGTTCTCAGAGATGTAGTAGTACTAAAATTTGAAATTTGTTGGAAAAACGCAGAAATATTTTTTTGCTATATATTGTAGCAATATAATATAGCCTTATAGCCCGCCGTAGCGGGCTATACCTGCTATTAAAGGCCCGCTCCCGCGTTAAAGGCCCGAGCCGAAGGCGAGGGACTTTAACAAGGGTGAGGGACTTTAATAGCCGGTATAGCCCTGCTACGAAGGGCTATAAGGCTATTAGAAAATTCGTCCACTAGAGGGCAGAATGTTCTAACAAATAAAACAAAGGCTTTTCGAAGCTCGAGGGGATTTAAATACCCTCGAGCTCTGAGAGGCCTTTGTAAAACATTGGAATGTTGCTCTGCGGGCCTTTACCGGCCCGTAGAAGCAGGGAGCACTCCATTGTCTTCAATGGAGCCTCCAACATTCCAATGTTCTAATAAAACATATTACACATTTAATACAATGTTCCCATTATTATATCAACTTAGTAAATGTTGAATTATTCTTTTATTATAAATCAAAATCTTATTTATAATTGCCATGGCATTGTCAAGTATAAATGATGTTAAAATGTTATTCGTAGACAACCATATGTTCTTTCTTAATATCCTCCTTAACATGTGTGTTTGTGGCTGGGATGAGATGTGAGGCAATTTCTGTAGATATCCAAGGCAAGTGAAGAATGCTTTATTCGACAACTTAATGTCATAAAAGAGAACATATCATGCAACAGTACATTTCATTAAAACATTTATAAAAATTCAATTTTTTTTTAAAAAGCACTCCTGATATCAGCCAGGTGACCAAGGCTTAAAATACGTACGAAACAAAAACATTTTATAAAATACATAGTGCAAATAGGCAAACATAATTAGGTACAAATAGACTCCGCTTGTGTTGTTCCTGTAATTGACCAGAAAATCAAGCCCTAGGATGCATATAGTACAGGTACATTTTATAAAGTGCAAAGTGCAAAAAAGAACAAACTCAAATAAAATTTTCCGCGTTTGTAACATTCCTGTTGTCAGTCAGAACCAAGACCAGCTATACTTACAGTACAAAACTTTCTATAAAGTGCAAAGTGCAATAGGGCGAACTCGATCAGATAAGATAATCCCCTTTTATAGTGGGCCTCTAAATAAAAACATATGAAGAACATAATAACAGTTAAAAAAACAATTTTTTCCTGCACCTAATGGCTCCTGTTAGAAAACTTGCAACCCCAAAACAGACCATGGGGGAAGCTAACATCTGAAGGTACAGTAGGGCTGGCCCAGCTTGTACAAAGTGACAATCTCTGAGTAATGGTAATATAAATTTCTTGCGTAGAGAAACATAATAGTCACAAAATAAAATAAAATGGAGGGTATCCTGTTCAGAGAAATTGTCACAAAGACAGGGTTCTAAGGGTGCCAGGTTTAGAAAAGCCCTGAGGAACTGACAAAAGCCAGGGAGCCATTTGCAAACGAAATCTTGTTAAAACAAAACGATGGAAGGGATTACCAACAATTAATAAGTAAGGTTGGACTTGGTTTTGCATAGATAAAGTAACATAGCGTCTTACCATCGGTTTTAGCAACTCCTTTTCTTCCCTTATTCCCTGGCGCTTTGTCAAAAACTGGTATTTGATATTTCTGATTTTAATTTTGTCCATGGCTTTGGGACTTAGAAATAAATCAGGGCAACCTAGCCAGTTTGTCAATTCCCTTAAATACTTTAACCAGGGGATATGTTCGGCTCTATCTAGCGCTAGACAATCAGTAATTATTATTTGGTTTAAATTTGTAATGGGACTTGCCCAAACTCTAAGCCAGCGCATTAGTGGAGCCACTGCGATATGGTCTGATATGTAACCCACCCCTAATTCTTCATGTATTGTGTATGCAGGGGTGGAATGCGGAACTGCCAGAATCTTACGTAGGAACTTGTCTTCCTCAAACTGAATATCGTTTCCTTCTTTATATCCCCAGAGGTCGCTGCCGTAGGTTGCCATGGGGATGCATTTTTCCTTATATATCTTCATCAAGGCCGAGATGGGTTTTGACCCCAATCTTTTAGCAACATTTTGTGTTGCCCCTGTAGCTCTAGCAAGAGTGTTCTTTTTTGCGAGAATTGTGGGCACAATGAAGCACGCTCGTCAAAAAGTACCCCCAAGTAAGGGAAAGTTGGAACCTTTGTTAATTCTGTCCCTTTACAGTAAAATTTGAACTTTTTTGGGACTTGCCAGGGCCAATAGACATAGTATGCGATTTCTTAAAATTTGTCGAAAGATCTAAGGAGTCCATAAAAACTATAAAAGCATCTAAAAGTGATTGGAGACCCACTGCTGTTCTAGCTAGTATGACTGTGTCATCCACATATAAAAGTGGGATCATCTTATCGCCAAATCTAGGGATATCTTTGCAGCTTGCTATTAAAGAATCTCCCAAAATATTTATGTATAGTGTAAATAAGACGGGGGCCAGGATACAACCTTGGCGTACCCCTCTTTTGACATCCCAGGCAGTTGTCAAATCCCCGTTACTGTTATATCTAACGGCCACTGTGTTATTCTCATAGATGGTGTGTAAAAAATCCACGAGCTCTGGTTCGAGACCCATATCACTTAGGATGGACCATAATTTTGATCTATTAACACGGTCAAAGGCATGTGTCAGGTCCATAAATGCTAAATGTATTATACCCTTTTTGGCGATGGTTTACTTCCCTACCGCTAAGTGTAAATTTAAACATTGGTCCAAGGTCCCTTTGCCTGGCCTAGAACCCTATTGCAGGTTAGAGATAACATTTCGGTCATCTAGCCATGTCGTTAATCGATTAAGTACAGTTTTTCCCATAATTTTGGCTGCAGAATCTAAAAGTGAGATCGGCCTATAACATATAGGCTCATCCCTTGGGCCCTTTTTAAATATGGGAACGATGACTGCCTTCCCCCAGGATATTGGTTGTCCGTATGAACATGCGGCATTAAAAATGTTTGTCAAAATGCTAGCCCATACATTAGGATCTGCTTTGTATAGATCGGCCGGTACCCCGTCGGGGCCTGGGGCCTTTCCGCCAGATGTAGTTACGATTGCTTCGTAGACCTCCTCTACACTAAAGTGGAGTGGTGTGCTAGTTTGTCCCCCTTCCCTATGCTCCTTAGTTTCTCCCAAGTTTACATCACTAAAGATATTTCCAAAAATGCGATACCCATTTGTCTGCTGGAATTAAACAGTCAGTGTTGGAGCTAGGGGTTTCAAAGAGAAAGGGACTGTTGACTACCAACCAGAAGTTCGAACTATCTTTCAGTATGCTAGCCTGTTATAGGGCATCCCATGCTTGTTCCCTTAACTCCTTTTTCCTGTGGTAGACTGCTATCTTATAGGCCTTTCTTTTCTCCCTAATTTCTGTTTTATCCCTAGGGGTATTTTTTAGGGCCTGTATAAGCTCTGTATGGGTTGTTGAGCATGCTCCATTGAACTATCTTGCAGCCTTCTGGCGTCTGATCCCACCAGTAATTGTGAGGTCAGATTGAATTTGTTTTGTTAGTTTCCCGAAGGCTGTTAAGATAGAGCTGTCCTGTATATCGGGATCTAGACAGGACTCGATTTCAAGGGCGCAAACTGTGTACAAATTATTTAAAAAGTTGTCTGGGACTATCGTTTCCCACTTTAGCCTGCGTGCCTGATCTTTAGTGCTAATGTTTGTGTTTGTCAGACAATTGGCCAATTCTTCGGAATCAATAGCAAAGAATAATATGGCAACAGTAAGTGGATTATGGTCACTAAAACCTAACCAAGTAACCAATAAGTCTTCAGTAAACGAAACTAACGGAGCAGACAATAAAATATAATCAATAATACTAGCTCTTCCATTTCCTACATAAGTGGGTGCTGGCGCTACATTGTCCATTTGTTGAAGGCAGCATAAATTTTGATTTGAAAGAATACCTTCAAACAAAATACCTGAGGGTGTGTGCTCAAAATGGTATAGTGAAAAGGAAATTTCCCCTGGTCCTGGCTTATAATACAATTTAAATAGCATTGATGAATATTAAAATCCCCTAGAATTATTACATCATAATAAACTTGTTTAGTCTCTTCATAACATTCCAGGAACTCCTTTAAATCTTGTAGATGTTCCAGCTCATGCCCTCTAGAGAAAGAATTATAAAAAATGTATCACTAACACGGTGGCACGATTCTTAAAAGACAGTTCTACTGCCAAAACGTTCTCAGATTTGCAGTCAACCAAACGTGTCTTACAAGAGAGCTTTAGTGAGAACATTAGCAGTAAACCCCCTCTGGCTCTACCCATGTTCGATGGAGTTGCACATTTGTGAAACGAGATAAAACCATCTAGATAAAAACAATCATTTACTTCCCAAGTTTCCTGGAGGGCAATGATATGATGCATTGAAAGAAAATGTTCCCAGATTAAGGGGCCCATTATGATAACGGGCGGTGGCGATCCGCCCGCTATTTTCCTCCGCCCGCCACACATATACCCCCGCCATATTACTATGGCGGGGGGGACCCCGGCGGACGGAAAGACCGTCTGCCGGTTTTCCGCCCGGTCGATGAGTCGACCGGGCGGAAAAGCATTTAATATGGTGGCAGTGTCTAGTAGACATCGCCATCCATATTATGAAGCATGCGGGGACATGCCTTTCCGCGGCTGCAACGCCGCCACGGAAAGGCATACGGTATTCTACATTGGGGGCCCGTAGTGGGCCCCCAGGGATTCTGGGGGTTGGGGGTGCACATGGGGGTACCTATGGTCCCCCTGCATTTCAATGTACAACGTGGCAGGCACCGCGCGGTGCCTGTCACGTTGTGCACTGAAAGCACAACTTGCATTTCTGGCATTGCAGCGGGCGGTGCTTTCAGCACCGCCCGCCGCAATGTTAGAAATGCGGGATGCGCCCGCCAGTGTGGCGGGCGCATCCTAATAGGATGTGCGGGACCGCCGCATGCATTGCGGGCGGTCCCATTTCCCGCCCGCCATGCTAATGACCCCTAAGTTTCCTCTTTTAGACCTTATTCCCGCTATGTTCCATGAGAGGACCTTTTCGTGTTTGACCACAGTGGGAATTGGGATAGGGAAAGATTCTGGGATTTTTGTAGTTATTTCAACATAATCCAGAACCGGTAGGGTTTGGGCGTTTGGGGTCATGTTAATTAGGGGTATACCCTGACAGGTTTTATCTTCTAACTCTAGTCAGTCATTTTCATCCAAATTTTGGAGACTAAGGGGCGATTCCGATCTCGGCCGGTAGGGCTCCGAATCGGATTCGGATTTACCGGATCCGATTCGGAGCCCTGTTTCCCGACCGAATCGTACGCGGGTCCGGCCGAGCGAGTACGATGCATGTGCCCGCGAAATCGTCGACCGACTCGTACGCGGCTTCAACACGCTCCGACCGACTCGCACGGACACGACTCGCACCGCGCTATGGAGACGTTTCCCGGCCGGGTAAGTACGATGCGCGCCGCAAGCAGTCCGACCGACTCGCGCCGTCCGGCTCGAAAGAGCTGTCGGAGCCGGACTTTGGGGGTCCGCATCGGACCCCCTGTACGCGTAGGTGCGCGAGTTGCACACAGGGGGGACCCATGGGTCCCCCTACCTGTGCATGTATGCCGCGATGCGCATGGACGCGTACCCACTGTAGGGGCGCCCTTGTTCGCCTCGCACCCATTGAGTCAATGGGAGCCCGCGTACGCGTCGTACGACCGGCTCCCATTGACTTCAATGGGAGTCCGACCGAATCGAGTCCGATAGCATGCGAATGCATCGTACTCGTCCGGTCGGACTGCTGGGGTCCGATTCGGTCGGAATTCTCTCCGGGTCCGGCTCGGTCGGAGAGATTTCCGGCCCGAATCGGAATCGGCCCCTTACTAGGGGTTGGAATCTGCTACTCATTAGTAAATTATTTTCTATATTAGTTTTAGCAGCAGGCCTACCTGATTTCCGAGCTGTTTGCCATTGCCATTGCATAGGGCATCTACGCTGGCTTGGGGGGTAAAAATATTGTAGTTAAACTACTCTAATTTGGGAGTTTGAACTGCTCTGGTATGCACAGCCTGTTAGCATCTTGGTTTTCTCTGGGTCCTTAAAATTAACAACTATACAGTCTCCTACGCCAATCTTTTTTGTTTGGTAGCCTATCCACCCCACTCTTCTGGCCATAATAATGTCAGATGATATGTTCTGGCCGTTTATTACATTTTTAGAACACCAATGGGTCACTTTATGCATTAGGTCCTGGATGGTTTCCCTAGTTTCTTGAAAAAGAGAAGGGACCTCCAGTAAAACTGCTACTTACGGGGCAGATGCAGGGGGCAAGTCAAGGGTGCTTTGGTTCGCAACTTTGGGTGTGCCCTGATTATGCTGATTACGTATAGGTAGAGGTGCCTTCTCAGGGTTCAGGAGTCTTCTGTCCTGGGCTACCTGAGGGCTCTGGGCTACCCTTCCTGTCACCTCAGGTGTTGTTAACTGGCTTGATCCGCTAACTATGCCATTAGTTCCTACAACATTTAAGCATGGGCAAGGTGGGTCAGGTTGGGTTTGATTCTTACTTCGAAATGGGATTTCTGCCCCTGTCCCCATTGGTTTTTGCACAAGAGTCATGGCACATTTATTACAGTTAGTGGTCAAATTGTGAACTAATTCCTCGACTTTTTCTATTTATTGTATTATTGGCGCCAACAGAGTCTGTGTCATTAATTCAAGTTTTACAAATAGAGAATCTAATAACTGCTCTTGGTTCAAATCCGGTTGTGGAGATGATTGTGTCCGTGTTTGTAGCCGTGGGGATTTCCTTGAAGATTTATTATGGGCAGTTCGTTTTCTCTTGGGCGGTGGTAAGTCTGAGGCTACTTCATTTCCCTCAGCAGTTTTATCAGCTAAAATATTAGAAGACCTGTTAAGTTCGTCAGAGGTAAATATTTGACTTGGGGGTGCAGAGGCTGTTGGAGTTGCTGAGCCTTCTGAATGAACCATAACAGCTGCAAAGTTTCCTTGTTCTCCCTCCTCCCTTTTAGTATGAGATTGAAGACATTTTCCAGCCTCTAAGGATAGCCTTCGCTCAGTCAGGGCTATCTCCTGCGTGATTGCGTGGGCAGTTTTAGTAAAAAATGAATCGATTTTGACCGCCATGCAAACCCTCGACGTACCCCCTGTGTAGCAGGTGTTTTCCTTTGCCCATTTCAGACGCTGAACCACCAAGGCCCCCTTTCTCTATATGAAGACACTATAAAGTTCTTGGGTGATCTAATTTAAAGGGTGATAAGCAGTACCTTGAAGTATTGGCTACAATCCGTCCAACGTCTCAGTCTCCAGAGAATAATTTGCAAACTTCGCGCTGAGACAGCCAAGAGGTTTGGCCCAGCCCGGCCTCCTCCGGTCGCTGACGGGCGCGGACGGGCCCGCCCTTGGCCCGCGCGTGTCCCGCGTTGCGGGAGCCCGGCGTTGCTTTTAAGCGCCTCCGGGCGCTGCAGGCTACAGGCAATGACGAATAGGAGCAGAGGAGCCTGGGGAATGGAGTCCGTCGGACCCGCTATGCACGGCTCTCTCCCCCCGTGCGACCCGGTTGCTGGTTGTTGGAGCGTCCCGTGCTGCGGAAGCCCGGCATTGCTTTTAAGCACCTCCGGGTGCTGCAGGCTACAGGCAATGACGAATAGGAGTGGAGGAGCCTGGGGAATGGAGTCCGTCGGACCCGCTATGCACGGCTCTCTCCCCCCGTGCGACCCGGTTGCTGGTTGTTGGAGCGTCCCACGCTGCAGGAGCCCGGCGTTGCTTTTAAGCGCCTCTGGGCGCTGCAGGCTACAGGCAATGACGAATAGGAGCGGAGGAGCCTGGGGAATGGAGTCCGTCGGACCCGCTATGCACGGCTCTCTACCCCCATGCGACCCGGTTGCTGGTTGTTGGAGCGTCCCGCGCTGCGGGAGCCCGGTGTTGATTTTAAGCACCTCCGGGCGCTGCAGGCTACAGGCAATGACGAATAGGAGCGGAGGAGCGTGGGGAATGGAGTCCGTCGGCCCCGCTATGCACGGCTCTCTCCCCGTGCGACCCGGTTGCTGGTTGTTGGAGCGTCCCACGCTGCAGGAGCCCGGCGCTGCTTTTAAGCGCCTCCGGACGCTACAGGCAATGACGAATAGGAGCGGAGGAGCCTGGGGAATGGAGTCCGTCGGACCCGCTATGCACGGCTCTCTCCCCCGTGCAACCCGGTTGCTGGTTGTTGGAGCGTCCCGCGCTGCGGGAGCCCGGCGTTGCTTTTAAGCGCCTCCGGGCGCTGCAGGCTACAGGCAATGACGAATAGGAGCGGAGGACCCTGGGGAATGGAGTCCTTCTGACTCGCTATGCACGGCTCTCTCCCCCGTGCGACCCGGTTGCTGGTTGTTGGAGCGTCCCGCGCTGCGGGATCCCTGCGTTGCTTTTAAGCGCCTCCAGGCGCTGCAGGCTACAGGCAATGATGAATAGGAGTGGAGGAGCCTGGGGAATGGAGTCCGTCGGACCCGCTATGCATGGCTCTCTCCCCCGTGCGATCCGGTTGCTGGTTGTTGGAGCGTCCCGCGCTGCGGGAGCCCGGCGTTGCTTTTGAGCGCCTCCGGGCGCTGCAGGCTACAGGCAATGACGAATAGGAGCAGAGGAGCCTGGGGAATGGAGTCCGTCGGACCCGCTATGCACGGCTCTCTCCCCCCGTGCGACCCGGTTGCTGGTTGTTGGAGCGTTCCCTGTAGATATCCACTCAAGGACAACCATTTTAGCAGCAACCCATCTTCTGTATGTTAACAGGAGAAGCATAGTGGCATGCAACCTTCAATTCAGGCCTCCCAGTTTTACAAATTAAGGGGCATATTTATGATATTTGTGGCGCCGGGCAGCACGGCAAGTCACCTTGCTGCGCTGCCCTGCGGATCACTGACTAAATATCGAAGGTCAAAATATCGACCTACAAAAATATTGCAGCAAAAATATCGAAGACAAGAATATCGACATCCTATCTACATTATGGTAAGTACAAAAATATCGGGAAAAAAATCGATGTCAAAAATATCGTTGTTAAAAATATCGTTTTTTATTTAAGTTAAAAAAATTATGTAAAATAAAGTAAATAATAAATATAATTAAAATAAACATAGTTAAAAATATATTAAAATGCTTAAAAACGTATAAGTAATATATATAATTAAAAAATACATTAAACATATAGATATAATATATAATATATATATACTTAATTATTAATATGTTTTAATATTTATTTTAATAACTTATAAATAGTTAATTTTTTTTATCAATTATAAATACATCTATACACATAAAACAATAATATAAATAAAAATTAAATAAATATATGTAACAAATTTAAACAATTAAAATTATTTTTAATCTTTTTAAAAATTATTATACATTACATTAGCTAAAATAACACAAAAAATATTAGATAGCGGAGGAAATAAAATTACTATTCCAACTCCAGTGACTGCAACAATAAGAAAAGTGTTGGATAGTGTAGGGGTAAAAATTACTATTCCCACTCCAGTGAGTGCAACAGTAGGGAAAGTGTTGGATAGCGCAGGGGTAAAAATTACTATTCCCACTCCAGTGAGTGCAACAGTAGGGAAAGTGTTGGATAGCGTAGGGGTAAAAATTACTATTCCCACTCCAGTGAGTGCAACAGTAGGGAAAGTGTTGGATAGCGAAGGGGTAAAAATTACTATTCCCACTCCAGTGACTGCAACAGTAGGGAAAAGGTAGGATAGCGTAGGGGTTAAATTAACATACTCATAAATTAATTTTATTTTTAAAATAAATAACATATTAATAATTATTTAACAAAATAATTATTAATAAATACCTATTAAATTAAATTATTATTTACTTAAATAACATTTAATTACTTCCCACCCTATTCCCCTATAAACACACAACGTGCTACACATAAAAAATAACACAAATAATTTAATTATCAATTAATCAATTAATAAAAATTAATTACCAATTAATAATTAATTGACAATAAATTAATTAACAATAACAATGAATAAAAAATTAATAAATTATCATTAATATAATTTTAAATTAACCAATTAATAAAAATGAATTACCAATTAATAATTAATTAACAATAAATTAATAATCAATAACAATAAATAAACACATATTAACTAATTAATTATATTTAAATTACTTCCCACCCTATTCCCCTATAAACCCACAACCCGCTCTGATACTAAAACGCCAAATTTACCTTAAAAAAGATACTATTTTGTAAACATTCAATACATATATTTAATAATAATGTAAAAACTTTAAAAAAAAATGTTAAACATACATATAAAATACATACTAAAATACATAACACTAAAAAAAACATCGATATTATTTATAACTATATTTTTGAAAACGATATTATTTACTTCGATAATACTTACTTTGATATTAAAGAAATCGATATTACTTACCTTAAAGTCGATATTCTGGTCAACGATATTCTTGACTTCGATATTCTGTCCCTACGATATTAAGAACTCGATATTAGTGTAGGTCGATATTTAAACTTCGATATTTTAACTGAGCACCCTGCCCTGCATCACAGGGAAAAGGCAGGAATGCACGGTATTTATCCAATATGATGCATTTCTGACCTTTTCCTCTGCACTGGTACCGTTTTGGCAACTTAGCGCCAATGCAGGGACCCTTGCACCATGGTGCAAGGGTGCCTGTGCAGTAGGCAGGATTGTTTTTGTGCAGGAAAGAGCACCTTCCTGCACAAAACAATCCTTAGAGGATTTTTCCTCTTTTTGTGTGCTGCATTCTGCAGCGCACATAGAAGGAGGAAAAACTGAGAAGAAATAAATATATTTCTCCCTGTTATGCCTTTCCTGTGCAGGTTTCTCTTTTGGGCACATTCCCAGGTTTACCTAGTCTTGTAAATCTAGGAATGCATCAAAATCCATGGATATTGTGTGGGAACACCCATGCAACACCCATGGAAATGCTTCCCTGGCACAGAAATATGCACTGAGGCGATTTGCGCTGTGTTACATTACTCGAAATTTATGAAGCCACGCAGGACCACACAATGCGGCCTTACGTGGCTTCAAAAATTTCATTTTTTGTTTGCGCCACTCTTGCACCATGCAAGACAAGAAGATAAAAACTTGAAGTAAAAAGAAGAAAGAGTCAACATACCATTGTGGCTTGATAAAGTGTCTACGTGCTTTTTAACTGCACCTGCTTGGTATGGTATGCATTATTTTGTCTAAGCAGGAAACAATTCTATTTCTGTTATCATAGGCAAAGCAGCAGACATTGTTGTAATGCCACCAGTGCCCATTTACAATCTTCACTGGTTCTTTTTTATAGTGACGTCTCTTTACATCTTTCTTGGAAATTCAACATATTTTCTTCCACCTGCCTGTGTGGGTGAGGGGGCATAGTTGACCAGATCATGCAGGGCCAGGCTACATTTCTATCCTATTTTGAGGTCATCCTGGTAGATTCCTTGGATAAATGTGGCATTGACAATACTGAGGAGAGGTATAAGCAGTCAAAGAGATCATGTGTGGTTGGGTTTTGCCTTCAAGCAAAACATTTGGTTCCCTTGTATTTAATTCGAATTATTGAGCGGTTGATAATTGTTTTCTTTTTTCTTGATGTATTTTCTCATCTCATGGAGTAGCATGTTTTCAGAAGTCAGTGCTCCAATACTAAGAGCAATATGTTCTTCAGTGTTAACTTTGATTCTCAGTGTTTGGCGTTATTTAAATGCTTTAAAATGCGTCTCAATTTATTATTTTGAATTTGTTCCATAGGGTTCTCTGCTTGCAGTATTATGGTATGATCTTTCTTGATCCATTCTACAAATTATGTAAATGCTGTAAGTTTCAGGGCTGCATCTGGGATGACAAGAGACATAACCAGGAGAGTCTTTTGCACCCAGTTTGGGGTTCTTGAAATACTCCAAAATCTGCAGGGCTTGTACACAAATTTTAATTATACTACAATGCCGAGGAAGAAGCCAGTTAGCAGACCAGTCTGTAGACTGTTTTTTCTAAAATGGTGGATATTCCTATGAAGGAAGCTTCTTACAACAACATAGGGGTCGATTCCAATCTCGGTCGGTAGGGCTCTGAACGCGATCCGTCCGGAAAAAGCACGAGCCGTACGCGTGTTCTCCGACCGACTCGTACAGCTGTACGAGCGAGCAAGTACGATGCGAAGAACGCGAAATCGCTGACCGACTTGTTTCCGGGTCCGAACCGCTCTGTACGACTCGGTCGCAGACGAACCGTACCGCGCAATGGAGTCGATTTCCGACCGAGCCAGTACAATGCACGATTCGGACAGCCGGATCGAGTCGGAGTCTCCGGGACAAAAAGTTCTGGGAAGCGGACTTCGGGGTCCGTGCCGGACCCCTTCACTCGTAGCCTAACAAGTCGAACACAGGGGGGACCCAAGGGTCCCCCCTTCACATGCATGTACGGTGCGGATGGCACCAACGCGTACCCACTGCAGGGGTGCCCTTTTGCGAGACGTACCTATTCAGCTGATGCGAGGCCATGCACGCGTCGTACGACCGGCTCCCATTGACTTCAATGGGAATCCGACCGAGCCGAGTCCGTCAGCATGCAGCAGCATCGTACTCGCTCGGTCGGACTCCAGGGGTACGGCTAGGTCGGAAAACACTCCGGAACCGGCTCAGTCGGAGGGCTTTCCAACCCAGATCGGAATCGACCCCATATTCTAAGAATAGACCAATGGGAATGGTCTCTAGCTGGACTGGGTCTTCTGGATCAAGGTTCTTTTTCTTGCCTATTGGCTTGAAGTATGAGGCCTTTTGATTGCTGGGGTAGAGTTCTAAGATTATGGAATTGTTGATACTTATTCTTGCAGACGTGATGGTGGTCAGTTGGAAGTCCTTGAAGACTTGAGGTCTGCTGCGGTCCTATGGCCAGCTAGCCAGGCTGCTGACCCTGACCATTTCCAAGAACTGGGATGTGTGGAGTTCTTGAAAAGAGGCCAGGGTCTGATGTCTGCTTGCAGAAGACATCTTGTTACTTGTGGACCTCAGTGGAGTTTCACAGGATTTTTTTCCATTCAGGATGACGTCATCTGATATTTCATCGGAGAAAGGTTAGAAGTGAGGGATCATTGAGGTGGTGCAGTCCAGATTTATGAATTATGAGATAATTCTATGTAGTTCCAGGAGGGACAATTTGCCTTTGAGAGCTACCAGGGACACTCAACTCTTTTTGATTTATTGATCAATGATTTACATATCTTGCAACAGAGGTATAGTTTGGCTGGTTGTGAGAAATTTGGGTGTTGGTTGTGGGGGTGTTTACCCTGCTCAAGATACAGCCACAATGCTTATCAGAGTGATCCACAAAAAGACCCTATATTAACCATTGCTTATCCCTCTGGTAGCTTGGCATGCAAGCAGTCAGGCTGAACTTAGAGGCAACGTGTAAAGTATTTATGCAGCACAAAAGCAGTAATAAAGAGAAAACAAAAACAAGAAAAATCCTATACTAATTTAGAAGAAATAGGTAAAATTGAATAAATTATTTCATGCCAAAATATCAAAAATCCAATCAGTCGAGCCAAAGATATTCAATTTCAAATATTTAAGTAGGTTTACCGCTTAAAAGCACGAAGTGGCACTTGAAGTCATCTGGTCTTGTGAAACTGGATGAAAGTCAAATGTTCAGGTCAACCACGATGGAGTGCGGGCTGGATACCGAGACCAGGTTAGCCCAGCTGAAAAAGTAACCTTCTTAAAGTCCTGCGCTAAGAGTCCAGTTCGCTGTGGAGGATGCTGCTAGGAGCAGGGAATACAACGCGGATGGTCATCTCTGCAGCGCGAATAGCAAGCCAGGCGTTGCTGACGGCCCTCATTGTAGTGCAAAGATCCAGTCACGTGTACTGATGGTCATTTCTGGAGCTTCGCGTTGGAGGGCACTGCCGGCTGTTGATGCTGTAGCAGAAGTGCAGATTTAAAGTTGCCAGTTGTCGCTGTCGATCGTTGTAGCGTGAAGAGTCGGTTCACCTGAGCTTTGCTTTGCCGGTTGTTGTGGGTAGGTCCAGTTGCAGGTCAGTGCAGCTGGTCTGCTCTCCAGTTGCAGAGAAGCCTCTGGAACTTGTTTTGTCCCTGTAGCTCTGAACATGAGGTCAGTCAGCTGATCCTTCGAGTCACTCTGCCTGGGATGAAGGAAGCAGGTCCAGTCCTCCTTCTCGGACAACAGGGCAGGCCTCAGACAGCAGGGCAGTCCTCTGGCAGCAAGGCAGACCTTTTCCTGTAGTATCCACAGGTCCAGAAGTGTATTAAAGAGTTGGTATGATGGTCCAATATTTATATCTGGTACCAGCTTTCAAGTAGGAAAAACTTCTGGACTTCCCGCCAGATCTGGTTCTGGAATTTGCTTCCTTCCTGCTCTGGTCCAGGATTTCTGCAGTCACAAAAAGTTAGTGTGAAGTCCCTTGTTAATGTGCTGAAGCCGCTCGTTCCCTGTTCCCCTTCCATCAAGTCATGATGGCCCATCTTGTCAACACCCAGTCCTTCTTTGTGATACTGTCTGAGAGGAATACACAAAGGCCAACTGTCAGCTACACTTAGTGTGACTCAGGATACAGACTGCAGGCACGAAATGGTTAGGAGAAGAAAATGGCAACTTTCTAAAAATGGCATTTTCAGAATTTTGACTTAAAATTCAACGTTACCATTAAATAGGATTTCTAATTACAATTCTCTAGAGACCAAGCATGACATTTCTACCTGTTCATAAGCACAAATTATAACTTATTGAATGTAATGAGTTAACCCAATTTTATCCTAAAGGAGAAGTAGGCCTTGCATTTGTGAAACACGATTTTAAGAGTTTTTCCACTACCAGGACAAGTAAAACTAAAAAGAACATGTGCTACTTTTTAAATACAATGCACCTTGCCATATTCGCTGTTTAGAGCTTACTCTAGGGGTGACCTATATTTATTAAAAAGGAAGGTACGGGCCTAGCACAAAAGTTTATTTTGAAAGGTCGAAATAGCAGTTTAAAACTGCATCAGGCTACAATGGCAGGCTTGAGAAATGTTTTAAAAGGGCTACTTAATTGGGTAGCACAAAGGGTGCTGCAAGCCCACTAGTAGCATTTAATTTATAGGGCCCTGGGAAGCAGTGGTACCACTTTAACTATGGACCTATAAGTAAATAAATGTGCCAATTGGGTGAAAGCCAATTTTACTAAAATTAAAGGACAGAGCACAAGCATTTTAACACTGGTCAGTAGTGGTAAAGTGCACAGAGTTCTAAAAGGCAACATAAAACGTGTTCAGAAAACAGGCGGGATGAAGGGCAAAATGTTTGGGGGTGAACCTGCATTGAGGGCCAAGTCCAACAGTGGTTTAATTTCTTCAACTCGTGTTCTAGGGTTCCTTTTCTGTTTTCAGTTTCTCTTTCTTTTTGTTTTCATTGAGACATTGGGTCTTTGGTCAATGTTACATTATGTGTATTTATAAAGGGCATTATCACCCGCAAAGAGTATTTTGGCACTGAGTAAGTGGGTGTGCCTAGCCCTACTTATGGTAGGCTGGTTAATTGAGAAGCCAGGTCTTCAACTTCTTCTGGAATTCCAGAAGAAAGGTGGAGGATCTGATGTGGATAGGAAATTCATTCCACGCTTTAGGAGCAATGTAAGAGAACGCTCGTCCTCCTGATATTGTACTATGTATGCATGGGATGTTGGCAAGTAGGAGTCCTGCGGAGAGGAGGTATCTAGGTGGTTGGTAGAAGGTGATGTGTCTGTTCAGGTAGGTGGGGCCTGAGATTTTGAGTGCTTTGAATGTGTGTGTGAGGAGGGTAGGATGTTAGGAGGTGTAGAGGTGTTTAGGGTCAAAGTCTGTATAAGCCTTTAAGGAAGGCAGACTTCCTTCACTTCTGTTATGTGAATAGGTAATAAAGAGTCTGGTAGGCTATAGGTGTTCTACTGTCTGAAGGTAGTCTTGTTGGTTATATTTTATTTCTTTGTATTCACCATTCTTACATAGTGGTTCTACACCAGAATGTATTGGGCAATGTACATAGAATTCAACTATTCACAGTTGCACAGAACATGGAATATACAGATTAATCTAAAAATGATTACAAAGGAAATGTAAAAAGTGATGAAAGATGCAAGATGAAAGATGCAAAGAAGTAAAAAATCTATGAGACTTGGATGACTTGTAGAGTATTAAGAGGATATCAAACAATTAGTCCACTAAGAGGTAGAAAGCACTACTTTTAGTTGCTTCCTGATGCTAAGAAGATTGGGCTTAGTGCTGATGCTAAGAGGTAAGGACTTATGCGCAATATGCTAACCTAGTCAAGGTTCAAAGGTTCAAGGTTCAAAAACACTTTATTCGGATAACATCGTATCCATAAAAGCACAGCAACATGACAGATTTTAAAATGCACAGGAAAAGAGTCATAATAAAATCCATTGGCAATATACATAAAAAAGCACAACCTAGTCAAATATCCCTTCTGCCCTTCTGAGCTATAACGACGTGGAGCCTAAATTGCGAGCCACATCATTTATTCTTCGTGCATCAGAGCAGCTACTTCATCGCCACTCTCCCGCTCTGCAACTGTAACTGACAGCAATCGCTTTAACCCTAAACTTTCTACATTCCACATGTGGCCATGTGGCCATGACTACATGTCACACTTCTAATTCTTGTATGACATCACTACATCAGCGAGAAAGATTATTATCTTGGTTCTAATAATGGTTCTTGTGGGCAGGTTGACTATAAATCAATTGATGTAGTAGTACTCCAGAGGATCGGTAGAGTTCCTGATACTGTGATGAGGCCAGGCACTCAGACGATTCTGAGTGGTTTTGCCTGGTGACAAGTTAGAGAAGATAAAAGCATTAATTTTAGTCAGAAGGGATCTTTTTTGGGTGAGGCTTAGTCTGTAAAACCAAATTTTCATTTATCCCTGGATACAGGGCTTGTTGTGGGTTATAGTGATGGCACGGGCATTGACAGCAGGGTTGAATAATACTTAGTTGTTTGAAGGAGCTATATAATTCAGCAGAAAAGAGCAAGGAAAGTTATTGATGGGTACACATCAGATAATGAGTGTGTCTTACTATTCAGCAGCAAAGTCTTGAAAGATTGTTGTCTGTACAGCATTAGGCCAAACACAGTTTTGCAAGAAATTCAAATCATAAAGCGGAAGATGTTTGTGGGGTAATTAAAAAAACATGCTAATAAAAGATGGAAATTTACCCTTATAGGCTTCCTTGTTTGATGGCAGTAGATCTCCTACGTAGTGAGACAAAAATTGAGTATTTCGAAGAAAACCTGCCCTTAGGGAATTAGATAGGATACGAGAATTCGTTGTAATCACTTGTCTATAAAAAAAACCTTTTTTTTCTGGAGACCCCTCACCTACCAAGGTTGCCCCTAGGTGGCATGCTTCATCATTGGGGTTCATCTCAATCCTCTACGGATTGAGGCGTGCTGCGACTTGTGAAATACGTAGGAGCACATGTTTTTATAGACTATGGGGCCAATTCCGATTCGGGCCGGAAATCCCTCTGACCGAGTCGGATTCGGAGAGATATCCGACCGAACCGGACTCTAGCAGTCCGACCGAACGAGTATGATGCGGACGCATGCTATCGGACTCGATTCGGTCGGACTCCCATTGAAGTCAATGGGAGTCGGTCGTACGACGCGTACACGGGCTCCCATTGACTCAATGGGTGCGTCGCGAACAAGGGCGCCCCTACAGCGGGTACGCGTCGGTGCGACTCGCGCCGTACATGCATGTGTAGGGGGACCCATGGGTCCCCCTGTGTGCGACTCGCGTGGCTACGCGTACAGGGGGTCTGACACGGACCCCCGAAGTCCGGCTCCGACTGCTCTTTCGAGCCGGACGGGCGCGAGTCGGTCGGACTGTTCAAGGCGCGCATCGTACTTGCCCGGTCGGGGAACGTCTCCATTGCGTGGTGCGAGACGAGTCCGTACGAGTCGGTCGGAGCGGTTCGGAGCCGGGAACGTGTCAGTCGGGGATTTCGCGTACGCTCGCATTGTACTTGCTCGCACGGACGGGTGTTCGAATCGGTCGGAAACAGGGCTTCCGAATCGGATCCGGTAAAGCCGAATCCGATTCGGTGCCCTACCGGCCGAGATCGGAATCGGCCCCTTTGTGTAGTGCAGTGAAGTGGAGTGGGAAGGGAATGAAAATTTCAAAATACCTAACTAGTTGGCCACTCGTTTATTCCCGCCCCTAGTTGGTATGATTAAAAATCAAGGGTTGTTACTGAAAAAACCTGACCTTAATGAGTCTGGTTGTCTCAGTAATGTGTTTGTGTTAACATGTTTCGAGCTGTTCCCCTATTAGCTCTTCATCAGGACTCCACGGGGTCCTGCGCCACGTGTACCACTCCTAGTGAATCCTATATTAAGGACGCAAAATATGCACACCTAATGCGCATGCACTGTATACATACGGTTCTAGTAAATAATCCGTATCTGTAATTAGAAAGCAAAAGAAACATTAGAAACAATGACCTGTCAGCCGGGCTGGCAGGCCACATTTGCTTAGTTATTCATGCAATTTGTGAAAAATATGAATATATCGCCACCGTAAATGGTGGGTGCTCATATGGTCTATCCAGTATGCTCGCACAGTGTATCATGAACATGCCACACACTGTAAATGGGTGAAAAACACTCGTAAATTCGCACTCGTGAGAGAAGACACCACTTGACAGTACAACATAAAACATAGAAGAAGTAATCCCTGTGACGTACTTCTGATAATGCTATATTATTGCATCATGGTCAAAGTCAGGGGTGCTGAACTGAGATTACGCCTAGGGAAATAGTTCTGTATTCTGGAAGACACAAAGGTGGAGCTTTTACTCTGGCGGGATTGAAAGATGATATAGCCTATTTTAAAGAGGGTTCTTTGTACGACAGGAAGTCAGTGCAGTTTCTATAACAAGGGTTTAGTGTGGCAGTATATCGGTGGTTGGTAGACCAATCTGGCTGCTTGATTTTGAACAAGCTGCAGTCTTTGGCTCAGACAGGGAGACCTAGGTATAGAGTGTTGGCTTAGTCAATATGGCAATCACGAGTGCGAGTACAATCTGGATGGTGGCCTCAATAAGGAAACATTTCCTGAGTTTTTTTATTTTGCAGAGCTGAAAGAAGCAGACGGAAGTCACTGCTGCAAACTGAGGGTTCTTTGAGAGGTCTTGATCGACAAGTATGCCAAGACTCTTGGCTGCTTTTTTTGGAATAGGATGGGAGCCTAGCTCCTGAGGCCGAAAGGAGGGACTCCAGCAATACACTTTGTTTTTGATAATCACCACCTCGGTTTTGTCCGAGTTCAGTTTTAGTTGATGACAGCTCATCCAGTCCAGGATAAAGATCATGGTGTTCTGGAAGAATGTTATCAATCAATTCTGGAGTGTCTTTGAGGTTAAATACTAGCTTCATGTCATCAGAATAGTTGATTATTTTTTCTTTTAGCCTTTGTAGGGAGTTTACAAATGGGCGAATATAGAGATTGAATAGGATGGGGGATAAGGAGGAACCCTGAGGTACTGCACAGCTGAGATTGACCTTGGAGGAATAAAAAGGGGAGGTGAACCTATTAGGAAGTACTTTACCAATCCCAAGCACAACCCTGCAGGCCAGCGGCCTCGACACAGTCAAAAAGGATGTCATGATCCACTGTGTCGAAGGCTGCCGATAGATCCAGGGGGACCAACGCCTGGGCCTGACCTTTATTCACCTCGTCTCTCATATAATTTACTACAGAAAGAATAATGGATTCCGTTGAGTGAAAGGGGTTGACGCTTGTCTGATGGTGGTCTAGAAAGGAGGAGCCTTAAATAAAGGAGGAGAGGTAATGGGCAATATGGGCTACCAGAATCTTGGCTAGCCAGGGGAGAAGGGAAATTGGGTGGGAATTCCTTAAAATAGAGGGATTGTCCCCAGTTTTTTTAGGAGGGGCAGAACCACTGCATCTTTAAAAGCAAGGAGGACCACTCCCTGGCTCAGGGATAAGTTGAGCATGGCCATCGCCAAATCAGGATTTTAATCATTTTTTACCTTAAGCTTGTTCCCAAAATTACACCTTTGCACCAATTTGTATAATTTTGTGCCCTTCACTGTAAAGTTTTACCAGGAAAAACAGAACCCGAGTGACTATTGTTTTCAATGGTTTAGTGTTTTGCCCCTTTTTAGTGCACAATGGAAATAAGGACACATTTTGTGCTACAATATAGCACGAAATGGTGGATTTTTATTTTGCATAATTATACACAATTTCTTGTCATTTTGCCAAAATTTTGCATAAGTAAGCACAAACAAATTACACATATTTTGCACATTCCTAGTTTTAAGTGAGAACTGTGACTGTACATGCAGTGACTGGTTAATGCTCGATTCAACTCCTAAGGCCCCTCAATGTACATGACGAACCAACAGCACATCCTTCAATTCTTAGTAACCTTCCCTGAAAATTAGCTCTCCCATTATCTGCAAAATCAATATTTACTTATTTTTGTTGTTTTACACATATAAAGCCCAGCAGGTCTCATACAGCCTGAACTTAAACAGAATGGGCCAGATCACAAAATCTTTGCGACGGGCATTGTTAATGTAATGCTTGCTCTAAATATCTTCTACCGCAGTTTCAGGAAAATAGGATTCTAGAGGTAGTAAAGTGTGACAATATCATTTGTGCACAGTTGATATATGCCAGTTTGTTCAGGCACTGCCCGTGCAGGTAAGAGCGGTGGGGCGGGGTGGAGGATTCAACATACGACCGTGAGGGAAACTTACATAAAAAAAGAAAACCTTGGCTTTCTTTTTTTTTTTATTTAAGTTTCCCGCGTCATCATATGTCGAATCCCTCCTACCCCGCCCCCCGACCTACCGCTCTTACCTGCATGGGCCGCGCCTGATTTTGTTGTGTGTTTAATGATTGGTTCTGTTGCTTTTTGTGCGGCTGTCTGTTTGAGCTGCATTATTGCCATGTGATTTTGTTTTGTTGTACTGCAGTTTGTGTGTTGTGTTCTGTTTTGACTGTTTTGTTTGATGTGCCATGCCTGTTTCAATTGTGTTGCTATGTTGCTTTGTGCATGTTATCGTATTATGTTTAGTTGTTTGCTTTAGGTGTGTCAATAAACCTTGCTATATTTCCAGCCAAAAGCAGCACATGCCTTGGAAGTTCGTGTGCCAAGCAACCATCTACCACTTTCTAAGATGGTAAAATAGTGCTGCTCCAGCTCCTCAACCACTGACACTAGTCAGGCCAAAACTGTAGCCATCACTAGTGTTCTCTTTATGTGATACAGCCTTCTGTATCAAAACTCGACTTTACCAGAACAAATCACACAAGATGCTCCTTGCTGACACAGCTCACCACTTTTATGCACAGCGCTTAGAGACCTTTGGTGATTTGGCGCTCTATAAATATAAATTAACTGTATATTGAAATCCTCTCAAGTCTCAATGATGCTACATATGCGACTCTATAGAAATCCCAATAAATACATAAATAAATATTTCTTCATGCATAGGCTGAGGAAGCACATATCCACTGGTTCACACTACAGTGAATACACTAAAAGCGCCAATACAAGACCCGAGGCTGCGTAACAAAATATATTATTTATAAAGCATTTTCATTAACAAACCATTATCATCCAGAACAGCCTTGGAGTCTCTTATCTACTGTAATATACAGAGAAACTGGGCAGGAGTGCCTGTCTGTATTTCACATTCACAACTATTGATACTCTTTATTTATTAAGTGCATGGTAATAGTTTCGCAATGCTTTGTAATTCCGGTGGCACATTTAGAGACGCCAGCACGCGCTCATTGTAGTGTTGCTATGATAATCTGTTCTCTCTCCTGGGAATGCTTGGATTGACTAATAATGCTGCACGGGGAACAGCACCATCTCTGTTCTGGTCGCAGCATTGGTGTTCGAGCAGTTGGCATGTGTTGTTGCTGTTCCCTGTTTATTTCTCATTAAACATGATATATGTTGCGCTTGGAATCTCTGGCCAGAAAAAAGTTTAAAACTTAAGGGCATCATCTCCTATTGAATAATTTTCCATAATTTGAATGTAATTGTTTTCAACACATAATTTTTTATTTATTTTTTATCATTTACCACATAGAAGAGTTCCCTTGGCCCAAACCTCTGAGGGCAGCTAACTCCTACTGCACGGAACCTTTGGGTGTCCAGCCCCCGTTGCACTCTGCCTTCAGTGTTGCGCGGTTGGGGTAGGCCGCAAGGCCTGTCCTTCTGCCAGTGTATGCTTAATGTAGGCTGATGATGCTATGGGGGAGGCTGAAGGTATGTTTTCATGTGTTACAGCTCTGAAGCTTCAAATTCGTTAAAAAAAAAAGTAAAACCATGATTTTCTCAAAATTTAACGATGAACCACAACTTTTTAAGGAACAGCATCATATGCAAAAAGACATTGGCCCTTATGTATCAACGCATTTATCCATAGACTCAGAATGGGCAGATCCGTTACATCAAGTCTATTGATACTTGGCCATTTATTTCAACGGTAATCTTTCCAGGAAAACACATGCAGAGAAACAAGTGAACAAAGTCATGTCTTTGACAAAGGGTATACAATATATTTTTTTCAATTTTGGTAGATTGGAGATTAGTAATATTAATTCAAATTCATGGGGAAATAATCCTGGCTATTACACTACAGAAAAGAGTTTTAAAGGATTGCTTAATAGAGTAAAAGGAGATGAAGGATAATTTTGGAAAAACGTGAAAGAAATTAGGAGTTTCTTGCCAATTTAAATCGTTAGATTGGAATGAGGCCAAATAGCCAACATTTTCAAAACTCATTGCCATATACTAAGGACCTGGTATAATTTAAAAGGTGATACAGAAGATCCTTTAAAACTGCATTGGATTGCATTGTAGCATTAATATAAAACTTCGGGAGATATTCTCAAGAACGTGTGTTAACTAACGCCAAAATTGCTTAACGCAACTTCTCACATCGCAGTCTATTGCGGGAAAATAACACTGTGTCAACGCAGTATTCCCAACCTGGCGGCACCATGCGATAGTCACACGAGAACGCGACAAATGCCCGCGTTAAAATTAACGCGACGCCGAAAAAATGCGAAATACGAACGCCCAAAAAGTTGCGATGTCCCAAATCGCAAAACAAAAAGCAGCGATAACCAGCGACAGGCCTGCGATTCCCACGCAACATGCGGGAAAATGCACTATAAAAGCAGAGAAATAAAAAAATGCAACTGCGTAGCACCATGGACGCACCCGGACCGAGTGCAGAGGACAACGCGAACCCCACAAGCCCCACAGACGGCCAGCCAGGAACCCGGTGCCAGGGAAGGGCAAGGAGAAGAGGAAGAGGAAGACGGGGCAGTCCACAGGAAAACCGGATCATCGTCACGGAGGTGACAGGACACTGCCAACAACTGTTCATCACCTCCACTGTGTCATCGGCCACACAAACGGAAATATGGCAGCACATCGTGAACAACGTGAATGCAGTCGGAGTGTCGTGCAGGACAATGGAAAAGGTCAAGAGGCGCTGGAATGATGTGAAGGGCAAAAACAAGAAGAAACCCGATGCCAACATGATGAAAGCAGCAACGCAGATTGGAGGTGGGGGACCAGCGGCACACCAGGAGCTGGATGATATTGAGAAAATGGTGGCCACAGTCATCAGTCGGGATACGGTGCCAGGAGTCGGGGATCGGGACACTGCTCAACATGACCTGACACAACATCAACAGGTTGAGTACCGACCAGGGACTGGGGGAACGGGGGAGATGGGCACAATGGCACACATGCACAATTAAGTACAGCACACTGCACACCCACAATGACTCTGGACCATGTCCCTGATCCCCATGCCACACTGCAGCACACATCCAGAAACTCAGGGAATGTGTGTTGAAATTAATTTATTTGCACAATGTGACGTCCTCATGTGAAGAAATTGTCAATGATGGTGTTCCTACGGGCTATTCCTGCTGCTGCTGCAGTGGGGTGTGGTCCACCTGCCTCATCTTCCTCATCATCGTCCGGTGCATCTGGCACTTGTATCCATGGGGCATTGGTGCGTACACATATGTTGTGCAACACACAACATGCAACGATCATCTTGCACACGATGTCTGGGCTGTACAGGAGCCTCCCACCTGTGATGTCCAGGCACCTGAAACGTGACTTCAACATGCCAAATGTGCGTTCCACGATGCCCCTGGTGCGTTTCTGGGCCGCATTGTACTGCCTCTGGGCCTGTGTGTTCGTGGCTCAGAGGGGTGTCATCATCCAAGGGCAGAGTGCATATCCTTGATCACCTGTGCAGAGAGACATGAGTCAATAGTTGGTTCTGCATGATGTGTTGGCAGGCTCACTAGTTGATTGGCGTGTGATATGTGTGTCATAGTGATTCCTGTGTGACATGTACTGCTTGTAGCAAATGAGCGCCATCAATGTGAATTACGTAGCCTCACTGCTGCTCCTCCCTCCCCCGAGCCTAATGTGTGCTGCGCGGTTGCATCACTTGCACTCCTACGGCACACCATTGTCATGCCTGTCTGCGCATGTCCACAAGCCTGACACGACACTGTGATGTTGGCCGTTGAAGGTGGGCGGCCACGTGTGTGTAGGCCTATGGTAAGGATAGGGCGGACACAGATGTGGAGTTCATGGCTGGCTGAATTTGCGATGCGGTCGAGGCAAGACCTTTGGCTTATGCTGCGGCAATAGCGATACACACACAACAGTTGGCATGTATGATCCCGGACCCCGAGCGGGCTTGCGCTCATACATTCATCCCTTCAGCGAGCCCGCACACCGGGGGCATGTTACATTGCAACTTTGTCCATTGCGGGACGGGTGGCGCCGACACTACAACAGAGACACACGCATCAGGTACTTCATTGGCAAGCCCAACACTTAACCACACCCAGAGCCCCGGGGTGATCATCCACACCCCTACGCTGGACTGTCGTACGCCAGCCCACTCCGGCAACGCCTACAGGGGGCACGACACAGCTACATGTCCCACGTCTCCCCCACTGCCTGAGGTGACATGGTTGCGTCTGCTGTACACAGCACAATGCAATGTGGCAGGGCCCGGGCCCTCATGCATACACAATGACCACACGGACACACTTAGATAGTTTGTGGAACTGGCTACGGGCACGTGCGCCCGGTCCCTTTATTGCCAGGGTCACATGTCCAGTGATGCCTGTGCTGGATGGGTGTGGAGTGAGTGTGAGCCAGCCGTCAAGGAGTGGTTGGTGCTGGCAACAACTACAACAGTGATCAGACAATCAGAAGTTCACAGTTCAAACACCAAGGGTCCATGACTTGAGCTGCATGGAGTTAGTGGCCCCGGATGCACAGCGGCCGGCACATGGAACACCTCCACGGGACGGTGACTACCGGTGCACTGAGTTAGGGCCACGAGAGCTGAGCGGGTCCTCGTCGATGTCCAAGGTGAAAGTCGCAGAGGGTTTTGGGGGACAGTGGAAGGTGATCTTCCAGGGCATGATACTGAGGGCAGTACCAAGCAGACACAGGCAATATGGAGGAGATGAATGCTACAGACTCATTTTTGACACCAAGTCAGTATCAGCTACATGATGATGAAGACAACCCCAGGCCATAGACTCAGACGCCACCAAAGTTCAACCTGAGAGTGTCCATGGATTTCGGGGCACAGAGTTAGTGGCACCAGAGCTGAAAGGGGAAGCAGTCTGCGATGAGGCCTGTACAATGGTATACACTCTGCCATAAATAAATCAAGGCTCAGTTCCAAATGTGTGACCTACTTGACCGTAGTGTAGGCCGGAGGCAGCGGTCAGCAGGGGCCCCCAGCCACGTGTCCTTGGCTTGCGATGCACAGAGTTAGTGGCATCAGAGCAGTTGTTGGTAGTGTTCGGTCACGTCCGTAACGATGATCCTTTTTCCTCCGGACTGAACCGCGTCTTCCTCTTACTCCTCTCCTTGCGTACAATGATATGGACTCTGCCATTGCACAATCAAGACTCAGTTCCAAATGTGTGACCTACTTGACCACAGTGTAGGCCGGAGGCAGCGGTCTGCGTGGGCCAACCGCTGTTCAGGCAGCTCCTCCTGGTACTCTCACATACGACGTTGGAATGCCATGTGGCGAGGATTGTGGTTGACGGAGGTAGGAGCACCAGAGCTGAGCGTGTGTGCAGCCTGCGACAATGCCTTGCCCTGCCTGGTCCGGACTGGATTGGATTGGTGTGAGGCCTGCTGGACCGCAGTGTAGGCAGAACACAGGTGACCCCGCGGTGCTCGGCCGCAGTGTAGGCCGAAGGCAGTAGTCAGCAAGGGCCCACAGACACGTGTCGTTGGAATGCCATGCACAGAGTTGGTGGCACCACATCGAAGGGAGTACGGTGATATAAAATCAGCCATAAACGTATGTACTCTGCCATTGTATAATCAAGACTCAGTTTTGCACGGGAACGCCTACTCTGCATCTCATTAGCGTTAGTTGCCGGTGTCATCCGTGGCGATGTTTTTTGCGACTGCTATCGCAGGAAAACAGGTGATATCTGCTGTTAGCACCAGCTTGTGAACGGTGCGATGAATTTATCACAACTTTGGCTGCGATAAAGTGCCGCTAACTCGGCGATAAGTCCTTGAGAATATGCCCCACCATGTCCTGATGTGGGGTAAGCTACTCTGTGGGTAAATGCGTGATTCGCGGTAATATAATCATATTTGGGAAACTCTTTGGTGTTGGGAGCGGGTGACCAGAGAGGTGCTCTTCTGTGCTTTGGGATAGAGTACATAGCAGCAGCAAAGAGGACGAAGTGTAAGAGAAAAATATGCAAATTATAATTATAGTTGGGGCCAAAACATACAGGCGGCTACACAGCTCCCACCTAGCCAGAGGGGTGCTATGCAGGTGTATAATAAAAAAAGACCAGTAATCCATATCGCAAGATGCTCAAGGCAGAGATGCTGTCAACTGAGAAAGAGGATACCACATGGGCGCAGGGGCATAGCTTACTCGGTGAGATTCAGGTGGTGTGAATCTCACATTTCCCATCAACTCAGACATAGCAGACCTGACTTTGGGCCCCCAGACCCAATTACCAAGCCAAGAATGCATTTATTTGGGGGGTGTCACACCCCAAACACACCTGTGAAGTTAAGCTGCTGAATGGGCGAGAGTGGGAGTTGGTGACTTGAGTAGTAGCCAAGCACCTTTTTTGAAGATAGGAATACTGCTTACGCTGTACAGATAAACCTCATGAATGAGGAAAAAAGCAGAAAGGAAAACAACCTTGGCAACCTCAGACACAATTACACTGTTTACATATTCTTTAAAGGTCCAGAAGAGGACAATATTTTGAACAGGTTCCTCTCATTCTGCTGAAGGCTCTCAAACGCTGACAAGCACCAGTTGGGCGAGCCCTAGGTTTGAGAAGCTAGCCAGACTCAAATGTTTGGTAGGTTGTTGATATGACAGAACAAGAACACATCTGGCCCTGAGTTACCCTCCTGAAGTCACCCCTCCATGCAAGCACTATACTTTTTCTTAAATCCCAGAGACTCTTCATTTTCTAGCTTTCCCTGATGAGGAATTCTCCTGCCCTTATAAAAGTGCCTCCCAAACAACCACTGTATTCAGACTGAATTGTCCAGAGACAGTGCACAAAACATTGAATTGATTAAACATGCTCTATTTTCTATGTCAGTCATGAGGGATGAATTGCTAGGATACACAGCGAAGAACATAATGAAGTACAAATTAAGGAATACATTGAAAATGGTCAGTCTTTGGAAACATAAACATCACTGAAAGAAAATTTGGAGGTTTCAGAGGTCAGGGACAATATGACTAATTTGCAAATACCTTTGTATAGGTGTGCAACATTGGTGCTTTAAGTCAGACAATTTTATATGAGTATTGAAACATGAGGATTAAAAGCAGTATTTAATGATTGTTGACAATATACAGCACCTCTCTAGGAAAACACTTTTAAGATCTATGAGCCAGATGTACAAAGCATTTGTTTGGTCGCAAATGGCCTGATCCACAGAATCAAGCCGTTTGCGACCGGATAAATGACTTCTTAAATGTACAAAATGTGATTCAATAACTTGGTACTGAATCCCAATTTGCATTAGAGATTCGGTATTTGGAAGGGAGTGTTTTCGGTGTCCCTTCTAAATTCCGGATCAGTATGGTATGAATTAATGTTTTGAATTCTAGTCGTAAAACAGTATACTTTTCCACCATTTTAAAAGTGGTGGTAACCCATTCGCAAATGGGAAGGTGTCCTCTTGGGACTCCTTCGCCTCTGAGAATGTGGAAATAATATTTTTTAAGAGCAGGCAGTGGTCCCACGGGCCACTACCTACGCTTAGAAAATGAAACTTCAAAGTTTCATTTTTTTCTTTTTAAATGCATCCCATTTTCCTTTAAGAAAAATGGGCTGCATTTAAAAGAAAAAAGATTGCTTTATTAAAAAGCAATCACAGACACGGTGGCTGACCTCAGCAGGCCACCATCGCTGTGATGACTGTGAGTACTAATGGGTGCAAATTGCAACCTACCTCATTAATATTCATGAGGTAGGTCAATTTGCGACCTAATAGGAATCACTATTTAGAATTAAAAGGTTTTATACATTAGGAATACTGAGTTCATAATTGCGATTCGGTTATAATCCCAATTAGGAAATCAGCATTCCTAATGTTAGTACATCTTGCCCTATATTATTTAAAAAATATGATTTTATCGTGAAATCTGCAATGATTTCTTACATGACAACTGTTAACACTTGTTATCAGGGGCATTACTTCACGGGGTGTTTTCGGGTGTCATTCCCCTCCCCCAAATAAGTGCATTCTTGGCTTGATACTTGGGTCTGCCGTCCTTGACTTGGGTCTGCCGTCCTTGACTTGGGTCTGCCGTCCTTGACTTGGATCTGGGGTCCTTGACTTGGGTCTGCCGTCCTTGACTTGGGTCTGGGGTCCTTGACTTGGATCTGGGGTCCTTGACTTGGGTCTGCCGTCCTTGACTTGGGTCTGCCGTCCTTGGGTCTGCCGTCCTTGACTTGGGTCTGGGGTCCTTGACTTGGGTCTGCCGTCCTTGACTTGGGTCTGCCGTCCTTGACTTGGGTCTGCCGTCCTTGACTTGGGTCTGCCGTCCTTGACTTGGGTCTGGGGTCCTTGACTTGGGTCTGCCGTCCTTGACTTGGGTCTGCCGTCCTTGACTTGGATCTGGGGTCCTTGACTTGGGTCTGCCGTCCTTGACTTGGGTCTGCCGTCCTTGACTTGGGTCTGGGGTCCTTGACTTGGGTCTGGGGTCCTTGACTTGGGTCTGCCGTCCTTGACTTGGGTCTGCCGTCCTTGACTTGGGTCTGGGGTCCTTGACTTGGGTCTGGGGTCCTTGACTTGGGTCTGGGGTCCTTGACTTGGGTCTGCTGTCCTTGACTTGGGTCTGCCGTCCTTGACTTGGGTCTGGGGTCCTTGACTTGGGTCTGCCGTCCTTGACTTGGGTCTGCCGTCCTTGACTTGGGTCTGCCGTCCTTGACTTGGGTCTGCCATCTCTGTGTAGGTTTTCCGATCTTGAGCCAAGAGTGAAAGACAAAACAGTGACCTTTTTGTAGTAACAGGAGAGAGAGACAGAAACAGACATACCCATCTGGTGGCTGAATTTCAAAATGTAAAACCAGATAACTTGGAAACAAATCCGGCTTCCCTGCAGTGTCCAAATTGTATTATCCTTGTAAAATATTTTATTTCACAGAGCGCACTTTTAAATACTTGATACAATACAAGCACCTCTTCTATTTGATTTAGTAGACTGTAATTTTTCTTCATCTTTAACAAAAATCTATTCCACATTTAGGATTTACATGACTACTGACTTCTTATTATTTCACTAACGGCATTGCCTTTGAGGTGGCTACCATGAAATTCTAAAAACGCTTAATACATTTCTGTTTGTGAAGTGACAATCTGATGTACTAAGATGAAACGCTTCTGCATAATCAAGAAATACACTTTTTTAAATTTTGAAGAACTTGTTTCACATTTTTACATTATGTGTGCTACATGGTATAAACGCCAAATGTTGTCATGACTCTGGCGTGCACGGACTCTTAGTACCCAGCCAGACCCAGGGCTTGGCTCCAATGTGGCTTGCCCTATTAATTTGCCTGCGCTTGGTCCTCTATTTTCAACTCAGGCTTAGTACATGGGGCTGTTACTCCCTTGGTATAATGATTTGTAAAAGGCAAGGACTAGAAATATGGAGCCCTTCCCATATGTGCCAATTTGACATCTCTACTATCAAGGCTACTTGTAGCTCAGACGAAGAAGAGTGCGTGAAGTGAAGACACAATTAAAATAAGTTATCCTAGGGTAGGGAATCTAGGCCGGTGAGTTGTACGTGACCGTAGTCATAAGTTCGCAGGGAGAACTACGAGGCCCAGGGGAGACGGGCAGGGCCATAGCTTCAGCGGGGGTATTTGGGGTGAGGCACCATTCAAATGCATTCTTGGTAGTTGGGCTTAGGGGCCCTGAGCCGGGTCTGCTATGCCTCTGTCAGTTTTTCTTGTTGTGCCCATTTCACAAAGAGGTTTTAACCTGTTCATTTTTGGGATTGGGATCTTAATTACATATATATTATGCACTGTGGGTGAGGAATTGTAATAAACCAAAAAGAAAAAAATCCCATTGCTGTGGTGCTATCTGATTTCTACTGAGCGTAGGATCCAGAGTGGTAGAAGTTATATATCATGACTGGTTTTCCAAAAAAGTAGTAAATCTGCACCCATCTAAGTACTACTTGAATTGGTGTAAATGTACTACTTTTTGGCATTCACAAACATTGGCAGTAATAGGCTTGGAAAGCTGCACCAGTCTCGAGTTTTCAGGCATACCACTGACAATCAGACACCCAAAAGGTGATGGGATGATGTTTGCAAATAGTCTAAACAGTGGTAATTGCTTGGGAAGCGTTTCACCCCCTTGTTTTTCACCCACTGTGCCACTCTAGACAGAGGCCTAAATAATTAGATTTTTAGCGCCAGGATTTTGTCCCGCACTGGAAAATGAGTGCAAATTGCACCATGCGCAGCGCAAGAGGGCGCTTCTTCTTTCTGCTGCTCGAGTCGTTTTTCTACTTGAGTGGCAGCTTCCTCAACGCGAACGGAAGGTTTCTCAACTCAAGCGGTCGCGACCATCCACGCCCGCCCGCATTGAGAAATCTTGCTGGGAAGTGGTCTAGCATTAGATTTTCCTCACTCATGCACTTAAACTTGGTGAGTGCGAGTGAGGAAAAACTCTGCTCCGCAGAGCTGAGTTTTTCACAACTTCACTTGCTCTACAGAGTGCGACCTAATTTAAATCAGTACTGACCCTGTTACTCATGCAACCAGTCCATGGCAAAACCTTGATTATCTCACTTCACCCTGCAGCTCACCGTTTTTTGGTTAGGAAATTTGAGAATCACAACCCCAAATCTCACTGACTAAGCTACTCCCCACTTGTTATAACTTATATGGTTTTAAATATTGTAATGTATTTTGCAAATTGTACTGTAAAGATGGATCTACAAGGTAATGGTGGACTTCGGCAGGGGAAATAAACAATGACTACAATAGAGAGTGCGAAGCTCCTTGCTCATCAGGGACATTGATTTATTTGTTTGCTTCTCTCAAGCAAACTCCCACTTTGAGGAAAGAATACACAGTGTGTCAAAAAACATTGCACCCATTCAGCTTTCAGTTGTGTCTAGAATGAACCCGCTGTCTTCTTTTGCCTGACCTCGATGAGGCATCTACACTAAACATTACCTCACATGTAAAACTTCATTGAGGACAGTGTTCCAAAGGACAGTTAATACAACTATTCACCATTTATAGCTTGTGCAATGCACCTTCCCGAAGCCCTCCCTACAGCTTGGTCTTTAGCGGTAGGCAGGTGGATGCAATTTACAAGTCAGTTGGAAGTGATGCATGGAATGCAGCTGCCTGTCAAGATTGGTGCTGGTCAGAAGTTTTGAATACTCACCATCAGAACAGTATTGCCATCACTCTTATCTGAGGTTCTGGTTATTCTCAAAACTCTGATATGTGCTTTCTAATTTAGACTTTTTTATAGAGGATTTTATTGCTTACCTCAAAGGGAACCTATGGGTGCTATCTTCTGCCACAGGTTCCTCTTGCTGTGTTCATGCTAGAGCTTCTAGTAGGTGCTAGACTATCACCCAATCCACCCCTTCTTGTTCTCTCTTATGTGATCTCACTGCCAAGAAATCTCATGTGAGAAGATGGGAAAGCTCAGGCTGTGTAAACAGAAACACCACCATTTTCACCATCCTATATTGCAGGGTCAGTTGCTATTTGGAGAGCGAATGTGAGCTCTTGGGGCCCTATTGTTTTATAGTAATATATTGGGCCTGATTTAGAGTTTGGCAAATGGGTAATCCATCACAAAAGGGACGGATATCCCATCCCTCTTACTACAAGTTCCATAGGATATAAGGCACTTGTAATAAGATGAACGGGATATCTCTCAAATTTGTGACAGAATAACTTGTCCGACAAACTCTAATTCAGGCCCTTTGCTAGATAAATTATTTATTGCTTCTTCACATACATTTCTTTGGTTAGAATCACAATATTACCCATTTGCCACTCTAATAAGCAGGCTTTCTTATCAGGGTGTCATCTTCCATGAAGGATTTTAAAGCTTTTCTTTGACACCAAGAAAGGTTGTGTTAAATAGATAGGGATATGGTGTATAAGGTTTTATAGACAATGTAATGGTGCTACAAAAATAATGATTTGGATGGTTAAAACAGTTATCAACCAAAGAAGTAATTCCATGGTTTTGGGATGTTTTTCACTAAGAGGTCCTACCTGGGGCCATATCATGGATAGGGCACACTTTCCCTGTTTGCGCCACGGGCACCTTAAAGCAGATACGCCGTGCCCAAGCAGTGAAAGTGTGCCCTATCACATTGAATGTGCTGCCCCCAGGGTAGCCGCAAACTCACGCTAGCCTGGGGGCAGTGCATTAAAGTGAAAAATGGAGCGGCTGTGAAGCAGCTTCTCCGTGTTTCACTGTGTAGGCAGCAGCCCACCTGAACGTTTAGGAGGAATTAGAGATCCCCTTGCAGGAGGGTGCTGTGAGTGACTGCACCCACCTGCAAGGGGGTGTCTGGGAGGTCCATAGGAACCCTTGCCCCCCTCCAGACGGCTGCTATCAGGGCGCACTGACAGTGCTCCACCTTTTAGGTGGCGCACTGTCAGTGAGCCTCCTGACAGCTTCTTTGCCTTCGCGCCTGCATCAATAATATGGCGTGTGTGCAGAGGCAAAGGGATTCCCTTATTTGCATGGGGCCATGCCCACATACAAATGAGGGTACGACCTCTTGAGAAAGCGCTGACGCTTTATGTGCGCTCAGCGCTTTCAGTATTACAGAAGGGGCAGCACAAGCATCTGCGGCCCCTTCTATAATACCTAAGTTCCTTTCCTTCCTTCCTTCCTTCCTTCCTTCCTTTCTTTCTTTCTTTCTTTCTTTCTTTCTTTCTTTCTTTCTTTCTTTCTTTCTTTCTCTTCTTTTCCTTTCTTCCTTTCTTTCTTTCTTTCTTTCTCACTTTCTCACTACTCTCTCACTTTCCCTCTCATTCCATGCAGGCTTCCCTTTCTTTCTTTCCTCCCTCTCTCCCTTTTTTCTTTCTTCAATGCAACCTCTTTCCTCCATTGCTTTCTTTTTGTCCCCATCCTCCACACCCTCTTCTTTCCTACCTTTATTCTTCCTTTCCTTCCTCACCCCTTTTCCTTCCTTCCTACTCCATTCTCCTTTTATTGTCTAGCTGCCCATGACACTTCTCTCTCTTCCTGTGCTTCTCTGACTTCTCAACAGCCCTTTCATGTTGCGTTCCATTGTTCTTTAAGTGAAGGCTTCATCTAATCAGTTGCAGCATTCAGCTGACTCCCCTTTCAGGTCTGGAAGAGCCAGCCTTAGCTGTCTATCAGATCTTATGAAGTTAACAGTTGCTCTCTTTTGCACTACCATCTCATGGAACAAGCATTGAAAAACATTTTTGGGCACTTGGAAGTGTTGCGTGGATGGGTGAGGTGGTGAATGGGGTGAGGTAATGGGTGGATGAATGAAGGGATGAGAGAGCACATGCATGGGTGAATGACCTAGTACATTGATTCATGGCTGAATGAGTCACTGGGTGCATGGATGGATGACTAGATGAGTGAGTGCATGGAGCAGTAATCAGCAATGTGTAAGAGCAGCCTCCTGTTTTCTATGGGAATTTAACCACCCCCTACATTCTGACCTTGACCATCCATTCACTCATTCATCATCTTACCCCTCCATCAATCCTTACACGCTTCCATCATTCTTTTCTACACCCATGCACACATTCACCCATTCATCCAACCAGCCATAAACCCATATAGTAATTCATACAGTCATGCACTTGATTACACATCCATTATTGCACTCACTTTTTATTGCATTCAGATATCCATTCATGCACTCAAACATTCACCCAATCAGCCATCCATGCACCCTCCAAGACCCCATTTGGTGGGGGGGCACTGTCAAAAAAGAGCTACAGAGCCCTAACCATGGTGGTATAGCAGTTTTCCAAGAGCGTCCTGGGATTTGCCCTACTATTGATCTATAAGCTGGGCCAAGGACTCCCTTTGCACACATGAGTCTCAGGATACCGAGGGCGAGCAATCAAAGGCTTCTCAGGGAGACAGTGTGGTGGGCAGGAGTTTAGGAGTCAACTGTCATCCAACAGCCACAAGAATGTATTGTCCAGTCCAGAGTTTATCTTTTAGCTTTAAGAGAGTACTTTAATAAAGGGGGGCGTGGCTAACCAGCCATCATGGTGGACGCGAGCCTGTAACGCTCCGGCATATAACCCCTGGTTATCCGCCACATTTCTCCTGACGAGCGCCATCCTCGGAGCTATATCGAGGGTCCGAGGCGGCGAGGCGACACTGCGACGGAGGGAACATGAAAATCACCGTGTTCGCACCTCCCACCTCCGTAACGGCTGAGAGGCGAGGTGCGGCCCGCCTACTGCCGCGCTGCACCCGGGCGGAGTCCGGACCCGATCGTGCGACGGAGGTCGCACACACATGAAAAAACCCGCGGAGCGAGATCGCGGCAGTGCCAGTGGACCGAGGCGAAGATCGGACCCCCTGCTGCCATATCCCCAGGTACAGCTGCGAATGGGGGCCGCTGGCAGGGAATCGCGCGGCGTCCGCCGCCTACTGGGCCCTGCCCGAAGCGGCTGACAACGGGATGCCACAAGCGTAGGCGAGAGGAGGCCTCCTACCGCTGTGACGGCAGTGCTGACTAGATGGCTGGCAACAGATAAGATACTCCAGCTTGCTACGAGACTGCCCTACCTACGGTGAGGTCGCGCTGCGACCCGGCGAGAGACGGCGGTGCGGACCACGTTGCGGCCTGCTCGGGGGCCCCCCGGGGGACGGCGGAGGCTGGGCCTAGCTGAGCTCCGATTGTGCTGGACTGGGGAAGCGCGCACGGAGGGTGAGCCTGTTGCGGCGAGGTCAGGGTAGTGCGTGAGCCACCTGCTGCTCCCCGGACTAGCGTTGGGCCCGTGGAGGGGAGCTGCGAGGAAAGGCCCGCCGGGCGCCCTGCCGCCCGCTGACCCCTGTTGGTACTGGGAGACGGCCGGGTTGAGGAGCGGCTCTTGGGCCGCCATGAATACTGAGGGGCCTGGGCGCTGATTAATGCCCGCCGCGCTTGGATGGCACAAAGCGGATCACCGCGTCGCTGATGAGGAGCGGGCAGCGAGGAGCATAGAGACTCCGAGGACAGGTTACCCCCCCCTCTTGCGCCACGAGGAGAGGACAGTGTGGCAGGGGACCGGGACGCCGACACCGCGGGAGACTGTGCAGCATACAGTGAAAACACACTAGATGACAGGGGGCGCATCACCCCACAGACAGTGAAACGGGCGCCTAATGAGGGGAAGGCCTGCAGCCCAGCTCTCCGTCGAGCATTGCCAGCGGGGGAACCAGAGAGCATCTGAGGATATCCGAGGTGCCCTAGAGAATACACAGACAGCCAGTCCCAGGAACTGACACAGGATGCCACTTCTGGGTTGAATCACTGAAACTGGGCGCCTACGCGGGGCTGCAAAGGAGAGGAAACTCACCGCGGCTAACTGCGTTGTGGTCACCCGAAGAACAGCGACTGCAGCTTGACGACGAGGCTGGGTAAACCTCTGTAAACCGAATGGTGACATACCGATGGGGCTCAAGGAATAACGGTCCCGCCCGGAAGAAGATTGGACAGCATTGATCCGAAGGCGGATGCTAACGGCGCAGCAGCTTGTGATGGGTCGAATGCGGGCGAAAATCCAGCAGGGGCCACTACGAACAGGGGGATGGAAGCCGACAGGATACGTGAAGACGGTGCGACGGAGCCAACGACCGCGGCGATGGCCGCCAAGTTAGACACGGTGCTCACCGCAGTAGAAAGAATCGGGACAGCGCTCGACAACACCAGGACATCCCTGGAATCCCGAATAGATAAAGTGACATCTGACTTCACGCTCCTACATGCGGACCACCGGAAACTGACGGAAACGGTGGCCACTCACGAACAGGCAATCAGAGAACTCCAACCAGTCACCCATAGCCATGCTGCGGCGCTGCAAGACATGATGGATCGCATGCATGCCTTGGAAGATAGAATCGAAGATGCGGAGGGACGCTCCCGACGCAACAATATCCGCGTGGTGGGCCTGCCGGAGGGTGAGGAAGGGAGGAACCCGGAGCAGCATGTTGAGACCTGGCTGAGGGGACTGATGCCCCCAGGAACACTGTCACAGCAGTTTGTTGTGGAGAGGGCACATCGGGTGCCAACACAGAGACCACAACCGGGCGCCAGGCCTCGCCCACTCCTCTTTAGACTCCTCAACTACCGAGACCGAGATGCGGTGCTACGTGAAACCAGATAGTTGGAGGATCTCAAAGTAAACGGCACCAGAGTCATGATGTTCCCCGATTATACATCCCAGGTACAGCGCCGCAGAAGCAACTAGATGGCAGTAAAGCGCCAACTACGAGCACTGGAGCTGCCATACTCCCTCCTCTTCCCAGCTCGGCTGAGAGTGGTTGCACGTGGGGAGTCCCGATTCTTTGACACCCCCGCAGAGGCATGGGATTGGCTCGAAGGGTCGGGCCTATGGACGGGAAAAAGACCATCGGGATCAGACGGCGAAGGAACCACAAATAGAAGGCCGCGACGACGGGGACGACGCGGAACACCACGCTACGCTAAACCGGGAGCGGTGGCCCCAAGCCCTGAGAGAAGCAGAATGGAGAGACGTGAGGTACTGGAAGCGGTTGCGACACTCGGAACGCCACATGGTAAAGAGCATCTGGGAGCAAGCAGACGAGACTCCTCGGTGGCCAGTGGGGCGTCATCGCCCTCCACCGTGCTATCAGATGATGCTGGCCTTCCAGTGGTAACCCCCCAGACCGCTGATGGGATCATCTGATGGGAAGCTGGGATGCTGGAAAACGCTGAGGGGTGCCCACGAAAGTACAATGATGCTTATGAACTGAACTGTCTCTGTGGGGCGCTGGAGAGGGGGGAGGCCGCTGAGCGCTGGAGGTCGGCAGACATTTATAGATGGCTACCCAGAAGGTAACAAATAATATGTGTGAACGCGCTGCGGGTGCTCCTGTAGCGACACAAACGGAACATGGGGGAGGATGCCCAGGCCCACGCCTGGGGCGGACTCAACACGTTATCCCGAGCAATTAACTGGATGGCGTTCTCACTATACGCAGCAAAGGGGGTAATCAAACTGCTACACTGTTCAAATACACGACCCCACCAGGCAGTATATAGTAATAGTTCATACTTGTTAAGTAGTGCTAAGTTTGGACGGACTTCCTTGTGAAGTTCGCCCCACGAGTTAAATGTTTAAAGTTGACCCACAGGTCTGGTTGCAGCTGACCGACACACTTTTTCACACCCCAGTCCGAGACACGCTGACAAATATCGTACGCTGGCTGATGCGACGACCCTACCGCCCTAGCGATGACAACAGCTAACGTAGTTACGTGGAACATATGGGGTATGCACACGCCCTCGAGGCGATACTCCATATTTGCATACCTCCAAAGACACTCCTCCCACATAGCCCTCTTGCAAGAAACACATATGACACAGACAGAACTTGAGAGGCTTCGTAGACGCTGGAGAGGGCAGATATATGGCACAACCTATTCTGCACATGCGAGAGGCACACTGGTCTGGGTGAAGGCGGGGGTCCCTTTTGTCAGCGACGACACAGTAATTGACCAGGAAGGAAGGTATACTCTGGTTCGGGGGACACTAAATGGCCAACCAATACTGATAGGGTCGATATATGCCCCGAACGTCGATCAGACATCCTTCTTGACAAGATTGTCACTGGCCCTGACTCCATATGCTGGGATCCCATGGCTATTGGGAGGAGACTTTAATTCGGTACTCAACGTGAACCTAGACAGGTCTTACCCTCCCCTCCACAAGACGCCTGCTACCTCCAATGCGCAAACACTCACCGACTGGCTTGCACACTGGGCACTGTTGGATGTATGGCGCGTCTTACACCCCCGACACATGCATATACTCTCATTACTCGGCGGTACATGACCTTCATGTGCGGTTGGACAGGGTGGTGGGGTCCCAGTCCTTACTCCCACTAGTCATGCAGGCAGAATACATGGGGCGGACACACTCAGACCATAATCCATTACGGATCCAACTAGGTTGGAAAGCCGACCGGCCCCCTATACCCACATGGCGGCTTCAAGTAGCCGCGCTAGAAGACCCAGAATTTCGCGCCTCACTAGGGACAGCTATACTCACATATCTAGAACTCAACGAAGACAGGGCGAGCAGTCCTCTCGTGGAGTGGGATGCCCTTAAGGTAATTGTTCGCGGACACTGCTTAGGGGCCACATGGAATATATGCAGACAGCTGTCGCTCTCTCTTGCCCGTCTAGAAACACAGCTGCTGCAGTGCGAGGGCGGGACGGTGGAAGGGGGTGAGTGCCCACCTCAACTGGCGGAGATACGCACCCAACATGCGGAACTGTTGGAACGGCTGCGATGTCACAATTATACGGCTCACACGGCACACAGTCACTCCTCGGCGGACCGGGCTGGTCGCTTGCTTGCTTGGCTGTTAGCTCAGGAGGAGAAGCGGTCACCAATTAGCGCCATACGACTGCCGGATGACACCTTAGTACACACACAAAGCGAAATACACAAGGCAATGACGGCCCACTATACGCGATTGTACCGCTCCCGAGGACAATGCTCTGCTACCGACCTGGAGATATTCCTAGAATCGACCCAGTTACCCGTGGTCTCAGCTACCGAACAGGGCGCACTCAAAGACCCTCTTACATTAGAGGAGATCGGAGACGCGATAGGAAAGATGGCATCCGGGAAAACGCCAGGCCCGGACGGACTACCGGCCGAATACTACAAAGCCTACCGCGAGTCCTTGGTGCAGCCCCTGCATAAATTGTACGCCCAAGCGTTAGAGGAACGCGCGCTGCCTCCCTCAATGCGAGAAGCGTAGCTGGTGTCCCTGTTAAAACCGGGCCGCGACCCCACATCTCTAGGATCGTATAGACCCCTGGCACTGCTTAACGTGGATTGTAAAATCCTCGCCAAAATCCTGGCGGAACGCTTGGCACCAGTGGTCCCGACATTGGTGCACCCTGATCAAAATGGTTTTGTCCCCAACCGGTCCACGTCACTAAACCTTAGACGGTTTTTCAGAGTGGCCACAGATAGCGCGCGGAACTGGCCCAGGGCCGGATGCCTAGTGCTGGACCTGGAAAAGGCATTTGATAGCCTCGAATGGGGATACCTGGCGGGGGTTCTCCTGCAATATGAACTGGGCCCTGACTTCCTCCGGATGGTCGACCTGCTCTACAGATCCCCTGTGGTCCGTGTACTACTGGGGCCGTATATCTCCGACGCTGTGCCAGTGTGCAGGGGTACCAGACAGGGTTGCCCCCTGTCGCCCTTGCTGTTTGCGCTGGCCATGGAACCGTTGGCGATGAGGCTGCAAGCCATAGTGGGGGAGGGTATACCTCTGGGAGATGCGGTACACCATGTATCCCTCTATGCAGACGACCTACTGGTTTATATACGTGACGTATATAACATACCGCCGCAACTGGCGGACATCCTATAGGAATTCGCAGACATTTCGGGGCTCCGAGTCAATGTAGATAAATCCTGTCTCTACGTGTTCCGGGAGGGACTACACGACCCAGACTACGAGCTAGGCGGCGTGCGGGTAAAGTGGCAAGAGAACACCTTCCGCTACCTGGGGATCCAGGTATATCGCCAACCACAAGACCTGCTAGATGGTAATCTGGGGAGAGCAGTGACGGCGGTCTGGTCGCAAATGAAGTTCTGGGGGACGCTCCCATTGACGGTAACAGGCAGAGTAGCCCTGACCAAGATGGTGATCCTTCCAGACTTTTGTACTATTTTGTAAACCTGCCCCTCTACGTACCGGCTGCCTTCTTCACTGCGTTCACTAAAACGCTTAGAGATTTTATATGGGGGCTGCGCGACACAGAGTAGCACTGGCAAAGCTGTGCCTACCGACTGACAAGGGAGGCCTGGCGGTGCCCTGTTTCGAGCACTACTATCTCGCTGCCCAACTACAATGGATTGCCAGATGGCTCGCTGACAGGGACAGAGATGACACGGCGACCACGCTGCCGCCACACACATTGGAGCAAATAAGTAACCTCTTCCACCCTGCTGCCCGACAAAAAGGCCGAAGCCGCTGCTATTGGCAGTGGCATACAGGTGCTATCGTAGGTGTTTATATCTTACTAGGCACATTATCCCGTATGCGCCTGCAATACCCTTGGAGGGCTCCCCTAGCAGGCTGGGGGTGCTCTCCGCCAATGCCCTAGCGGAGTGGGGGCAGCGGAGGTACAGACCTTGGGGGACTTGTACAGAGACGGGGCGCTAAAACCATATGAATCTCTGGTGACGGAGGAAGGGTTGCCGCCAGGGCAGTTCCTCATGCATCGCTCATTACTGGCGACGTTAGTAGCTAGCTGGGGGGACATAACCGAGGAACCGAAGCAGCACCTCACAATACAATATCTTCATGTTATGGGACGGGGAAGACACCTGGTTCGTTGGTTTGCATCGTCACTCCGAATACACGTAGCGATCAGCCTAGATCCGCTCCGCCGAAAGTGGGAACTGGATCTGGGGCGACAACTAGCAGATAAGGAATGGGAGAAGATCCTCAGAAGCCCAGTGTGCATACCCAGGAATATGAGATTCAGACAAATACAACTATTCATTGTCCATAGAGCGTACCTCACACCTGAGCTGATAAATAAATACTTCAACCGAAACGATGCAGCGTGCCCTAGATGCGATGCACTGGGGGCAGGATTGATACACATGCTGTGGAGCTGTCCCAACATACACACATATTGGCGCGAAATCAGGGAAACCCTACAGCAATGTACAGGCCGCGACTTACCCCCTGAATGGACTGTAGCCCTACTCCACCACTTCAGGAGAACCCCAGCCACAAAAGTTACATCCCGGTTCCTCGATCTGGGACTCGTTGTAGCTAAACGGCTTTTGACCAAACGCTGGAAAGCAAGGGACTCACCGCACATACAGGCCTGGCGATACTCCCTGCTGGCATGGGCCAAGGCAGAGGGAATTGCAATCCGGAGAGAAGAAACACTGGGACTACGAAGGGAACCCATAGCAGATAGATGGGAGGGACTATACCACAGTTTACAAAATGGGGATGGGGACAATATGGAGAGTCAACCCGAGCAGGAGAGACATGAATAATGGCCGGAGGTCGATACCCTGTGCAGACCATACCATAGGGTTCCACACATACATGCATAACATGGGACGAAGATGAGATGGCTAAAAACGTGAAGAAATATAAATGGGGGGATATTTCCAATTGAGGTGCTCGGGAGGGGGAAACACTTAATGGAAGCGAGGGGACTGTGTCGGTACACAATATGGCTGCTGTTAATGTTGTAATATTGTTTTAACGTTGTATCAACTTTAACAACTGTTTCACAGCTCATACGGTATGAACTATAAGAACTATACACAACGATATGTCGGCAAAAATATCTGAACCAATGCACGACCTCTGATCAGTTAGATGCCACTGAGTAGATGGATCTACTGGGTCGACGGGCTAAGAACGACATAGACATTGATATTGTGAAATGTTTTAAATTAATACAGACCCGTGACCTGTATGCCAACACACAACAGAGAACTGTGTACATAATAGAAAACCGAATGTATGTTGTCTGTCATACCTATGTTACTCATGTCAAACAAATAAAAACAGATTTAAAAAAAAAAAAAGAGAGTACTTTAATAAAGCAGCTAAACATAATGCTACACAGAGCAATCAGAGTTCTTGTGTGCAGGGTTGTAATTAAGGGTGGACGGAACTTGCAGAGTTCACTTCATGGAACTCCACAGGGTTATATAAAAACTCAGCGAGATTCTGCGTATTTCCCCTAACGGCTGGAAATATGCATGTCGCACTGCTCATACTGGAATTTAGCACCAGTAACGTAAGCAGCTCTGAAAAGTCAACGCGAATGGCACCATGCGAAGTACAAGGCACGCAGCCATACAAGTTGATTTTGCTACCGCTCGAATGAAAAATCTCCTTGAGCAGCAGCAAATCTACTCAAGACGCATCCCTTTAACCGTGACCGCCTATGACTGCCTGCGTTAAAAAATGGAGCAATGGGATGCCAAATCGCACTCGCATTTATGGAGCCTTGTGGGAAAAAATTCCCCACACAAAGATTGGGAGAACTTGGCAGGAACTCTGCGTTCTTGAGTAACAGGTAGTTGCCAAATTCCACTGATTCTTCAGGAGGAATGAAACATTACACCCACCTTTAGTTGTAATCCTTTTTGCATTTTTCAGTGAGGCTTTACATGCTTTCAGTAACCTCCCCTATTAGTGGAATTTCTTAGTGTCAAAAACTAGGCCTGGTCGAAATTTAAATGATGCTGATTTCAGGAGTTTGGCCTCATGCTTGTTAGGAGAAATTCTCAAAATTACCCTATAACACCACTTTGTTTAATTACACACCTCTAGTGATAAAAAGTTATCACAAGCACATAGAAACAACAAAACGTGAGCAGCTGTTGCTCAGGTGCTTTTGTTTTTTGCACTTTCCTCTGGTCATTCCTCATGCCTGGAACACACTGGTTTTCTCATTATAGACACTCTCTCCTGCAGTGTCAGTCACACTCCTTCTCTCACTCAGTGGGCAGGCAGGCTTCTAAGCTCTAGACAGACTCTTAGCACCTCCAGTGGAAAGGGCAGAATTCAAGTGATGTTTCCTCAACTCTGAGAGATGGCAGGGCAGTTGCAGAAAGCATGAGTTGTGGTGCATTCATGTTGGGTACATCTCCAGCATTTTGAGTGGATTAGGAAGCCCGCGGCTGCCAGGTTCTAGGGGATCCAGTACAAATTCTGTATTGATTTTAAAAGAAAAAATGTCATTCTGGGTTCACTAGCACCCTTGTCCAAGTCCTCTATCACCTACTGTACCCGGAGAGCAGTTTGCCAGTGGTTACGGAGGAGAGACAACATAATACGAGAGTGAAGGTGCTGGACCAACAGGTTATGGAACTCCAACATGACCTCCCCGGCAGGATCCCCTGAGTGTCAGGTATTGTTGGATAAGGGAGGTTTGAATATCCCATGGCCATGATCCAAGGGTGCTTTCGGAGGCAATGCTTTAGTTGTGACTAACTTCAGGCTTGCTATTGGGGAATGAGATATTCTGCCTGCATGACAGCAATGATTTCAATTCCCTCGCTTGGAGGATATCGCTCATGATCAATACACCAGCAGATTTCTATTTTTTCCACAGTATCAGCTGACCTCAAATTTGGATGGCAATGTTATTCCATAGGGATGCCCGATGGTGGAGATGATCATGGAATTTCAATAGGTTATGTGAGTGGTTTCAGATCAGTATCATATTCTGCAGAATGAGATTGTTCTGCATGTCGAAGATAGGATATGTCGATAAAGGACGTCTGGACCAGGGCCGTTGTGACTGATGACGCACTCTAAGTGGGCCCAGAAAGGTGGATTGGTCACATCCAGTCAAAAATAGGGTAGTTGCGCCATGTGGAGGGCAGTGTAATAGAGTTTGATGCTAGGGACCCCTTGGCCGCTACTTTTTGTGTGGGCAGTCAATTTAGAGAACTCTACACACAGCCTCATGTCACTCCATATGGAAGACATGATGTCCATGTCTAAGTTTCGAAGAATGTGGGTCTGGACCACAAGGTGGAGAATGACATGGGGGCATACTACCATTTTAACTGCCTGTGATCACCCCAACATTGATAAGTTGAGATGTTGTCATTTCAGGTAGTCTGCATTGGTCTTGGTGATTAAAGGGTCAAGGTTATTCATGACCATGCCTTCAAGACTCCTATTGATAAGAATACCCAGATATTTGAGCTACTGCTACTTCTACTGGAATGGATTCACTATTTCATCCATCTTCATCATAATACGTGACACGAGTAGTGCCTCACTTTTGTACCAGTTGATCTTATACCCTCAGATCGTTGAAGAGGTTGAAATTAGGAACAACAGGGCCCATGAATGATTTGCCCAGGTCAGTGAGTGGGAGTAACATATTGTCTGCATATAGCAATACTTTGGCTGCTGCCACTGAGCTAGGTATTCCTTCTATCTGTGGAGATTGTCAAATTGCAGCAATCAAAGGCTCCATCGCCAGGTGAAACAGGACCTGGTGAGTGCCTCTGTTTGTCGATAAGGGAGCTGATAAGAATCCTTTGCAGTTGACCTGACCTGTGGGCAAAGCATACAACAAGAGGACCTTCACTATAAAGGGGTCGATTCCGATTCGGGCCGGAAAAAGCACCGACCGACTCGGAGCCGGAAAAATTACCGACCGACACGTACCAGTGGCGCCCGACACGTCAAGTACGATGCAAGCCGCGATAAATCCGACCGACACGTCAGGAAACCAAGCCGACCGACCGAGCCGCTCGGAAAATAGCAATCCGGCCGGAAAACACGCGAATCCAACCGACCGACACGCACCCGGAACAAATCCGACCGAATCGTACCCGCCAACTCCAACCCGCAAAGTACGATGCAAGGCGCGAAAACACGACCGAGTCGGACGGAGGACAAGCCGTACGACCGACACGCATACAAAACCGAGCCGAAGCAACACAACACACCGCGACCGACGCGTACGCAGCATACAAAACTGCACAAACACAGCGTGAACGAAACGGAGAACACCGTACGAGACCAATGCAGGGTCCGACTCGGTCACAAGAACGTTTCCAACATACACAAACAGCACAAAGGAAAAATCACCCAAAAAAAGGCCAAACAAGCAATTAGCAAGCCAATAAATACTGGGGGGTGGGGACAGAGAACAAAGACACACCCACAACTCCACCTATATAAAGGACACAAATCACTACCATGAGCCTTTGCAAATGCCATTCCACTGCCAGCACCCAAGAGAAAGCAACCACACACCCACAGCTCACCCTCACACAAGCCACACACCATCAGCACACCAACAAATACCTACCTCACATACACCCAGCAAAACACACACTCACACACCCTCACCTGCACACCAACACACACATCACTCACCATCACCACCCATCACCATGCCCCCAAGAAGAATCCCAAGTTCCTAGATTGTGAATTGGAAGTCCTGGTAGACGAGATCCTCAGGGTGGAGCCACAGCTGTTTGGCACTCTGGTCCAACAGACCCCCATGTCGCAGAAAACCAAGATGTGGGAGAGGATCATCAACAGGGTGAACGCCCAATCATCATGTCGGCGCACAAAGACGGACATCCAGAACAGGTGGTATGACGTGCGCAGGAGGGTACGGGACCTGCTGAAGATAGACTACATCAACAGCCAACATACCGGCAGTGGCCCTCCTGCCAAGCCAATATACCTCAGGCCCTGGGAGGAGAAGGTGCGGGCCATCCTTCCGCCAGTGAGCGTATATGGACTAGAGAACATCCCAGAGCCTGGTGAGTACACAACAAATGTACACAATAAACTGCCACAAAACACACACATCACTGTCAAGGGGAGAGTCAAACCATGCACACATAGCAATTACACAGCAACTAGAACAGAATCATCCCAAAATGTGTATGTCAGTCAGATAAACACAACACATGCCATCAAAAAGTCACATCCAACTGTGCCAACACATGTACAAACACAACCACAACTACAGCTAGGCAGTGGCACAAATAGAACTAACACACACATCCACACATGTAGCCACCACAACAACACCAACACACAGTGAAGACCACTCAAAGGAAGGAATTCTGTGTATGCTGGCCAAGTCAGTGTAGCCAATAGCATCATGGGAGTCGCAGTCACACATATTGCCCCCCCACAACTGTCCCATCAACACCACCCTGAACCATGCTCACATCACAGGGAGTGGAGAAGGACTCACAAGATGGCTGACACTGGCTACTGCTGTGGGGAGCACAAGGCCCTGCTGCCAACTGTGCACCAACAAACAGCAGGACACCACTGACTGACATCCTGAGAGACAACTTACACTCCCTGCAATGCAAGCACGTTTCATGGTGGGCTATCTGGCTGGCTGGGTGGGAAGGGGGACTTGCAGCACTGACTATAGTCACCAGCACCTCCCCTCACACCCCCCCACACAAACTCCACAGTACCCACCTGGTAGAATGCAATGCCCTCCATCCTAACACAAGATCCCACAAAGCACCACCACCCTGGGTTATGTTGTGTGAAGCACAGGGACACTCTTGGGACTCTTAGCCAAACAACTGCCAGGACAACACTCCCAGCCATCCTGTCAGCACAGCCAGCCCACCCCACAGGGAAGCAGAGTCAAAAGGAAGGAAGCATGGGCATGCTGGGAAGGGGGTGGAGGCAATAGCATGATGGGAGTCGTAGTCACAGACATTGCTCAGCCTCACAACTGGCCCATCAACACCACCCTGAACCATGCTCACATCACAGGGAGTGGAGAAGGACTCACAAGATGGCTGACACTGGCTACTGCTGTGGGGAGCACAAGGCCCTGCTGCCAACTGTGCACCAACAAACAGCAGGACACCACTGACTGACATCCTGAGAGACAACTTACACTCCCTGCAATGCAAGCACGTTCCATGGTGGGATAACTGACTGGGTGGGTGGGTGGGTGGGAAGGAGGTCTGGCTGTCAACCAAACACAATCAATGCAGACCATGTTCACACCCCAGAGAATACATAGAAATGCCCAAATAATGCAGGACAATGTGCCACACCAATATCAACCCCTGACTGTGACGACTTAGGACAATACAATGTACAGGCCCGCACCCCGAGGCACAGTCACAACTGTCAGGTGTGTCAACCACTGATGCCTGCAGAAACATGACATACATTGTTTGTGTCTCCCAAAAACAGGTGATGATAGGGACACAGCAGCAGACGCTGAGGAGTCCCAGTCCCAGGCTCAAGAGGATGCCGAGCTCACTGGCGTCGTACAGCCTCTGTCCTCCTCGGACGATGAAGAACAACCTGGCACATCCGGTGCAAGTCAACATGCTGCACCAGCAGGACCACCAGCTGCAGCACCAGCAGGTCCACCAGCTGCACCCCCTGCACCCACCCCTCCAACGACTGTCACCACGAATACCATCCCTGCCGACATGGACAGAATAAGGAACAACACCAGCGCAGTGACCCTGGACCAACCTGGGGCCATGGACACCACCACCACCACCACCCCCAAGGTGGACCAGGGTTATCTGTGCGTGCAACTGCACACACTGCACATGTCAGCAGGGGTGGTGGGAGGGGTGGGAGACAGAGGTCGCTGCTTGCAGACGTTGCTGGTGTGCATGAAGACCCACAACTGGTACGCATAGCTGATGCGTACCAGTCCAGCACCGGAGAGCTCAGCCAGGTAGTGGGGCTCCTCAGAGACATCAAACAGCAGCAGGCTGCCCATCATGCCCGCTTGGACTCCCACATGTCCCACGTGGAGTCACACATGTCACATGTGGACTCCCACATGTCCCGCGTGGAGTCCAAGTGGGATGTACTACATGAGATGACGGCAGTGCACAG
>CAWUFW010023153.1:0-81072 GCA_963921515.1 Calotriton arnoldi | reverse complement strand
CTAATCTGTCAAAGTCTTACAGGTGCATGAAAATTACCTGGAAACGTCTATTGCTCAAGAAGGAAATCAAGAAAATCCACAGGACACTAATTTTCAAGAGTGAAATGACCTTGTGCAGTGCCTAGCTGTAGCTCTTGAATCTGTTCTCTGCCGGCACCTTGGGAAACCTAGCAGTTCCATAGCTACCTTGAAAACTAGACCCAGGGATTTCTCCCCACTCTGCCATCCAGAACTTTGCAAACATAAAACAAACCATCACAATTTCGTGGTGAAGTTCTGCGTGGATCCTTCCCGTGTTCCACGAAAATGGTACTGTGTGGCTGCCTAGTGCCTGCGACAGAGCAAGAACGACCGTGGTCACACTAACAGCAAATGACTCCTTTGGCAAGTGTCTATTGTACTTTAACCATACCTCTGCCTGCACCTAGAAATCAGTAAACTATACATTTCTGGTGCTCAGACACTCCAGGGGAATCCAGGATGGGGTGACTTGACTGTCTTCCCCACCAGATTCTGCTACTCCAGAATCCTCTTTGCAAAACTGTCCAAAAACACATTCTCCCACATCTGCGGTGAGCCCTGAATCTGCGTTGATCCACAAACTCCACTCACCTCTCAGCTCCCCAAAGTTCCATGCAATGGTACTCATTCTGCCTGTCTTCGGCTGAAACGCAACGCACGCTGGTCACCTCAAGAGTGAATGACCTTTTCTAAAGTGCCTAGCCAGTTTTTGAACCTGCCAAGGCCGCACCTGTGAGTCCCAGCAGTCCCACATCTGAAAATCCACCCAGGGATCAGATGATCAAATTCTGGGTTACCCAGAATCCTCTGCAAACAGCAAACTGTCAAAAAACCACATTTCCACATTCTGCGGCGGAGTCTGAATTCAAGGGATCCATCTCGCGCTTCCTTCAAACTTACGAAAAATGGCAATTCAATTTCAGGTAGAATGTCTAGTGCCAGCTATTGAGGAAACGAAAGAAAACGCAACGCTGTCACACCCACCTTCGAGTGAAATGACCTCATGTGCCTAGCCGTAGCTCATAACCCTAGCCTTGGCACCGCACCTAGGGTTCCAAGAACCCAGCACAGGGAAATAGACAGTGACTGACTGCTCCCACTCAGGTCTGTCTGCACTTTAAACATAAAAGCAAAACAAAACCACATTCCCCACATTCTGCGGCGGAAAGCCCTGAAATCTGCGTGGACTCAGTCTCCATCTCCACCCGCTCCCTAAATGAGAAATGGTACCTCACTTGCAGGGTCTGTCTGACAGGCTCATACAGGAAATCATGCTAGTAACGCACAGGTCACATTCCTCAATTTCGCAGTGAAAATGATTCCCTTACAGTGTCATTGTTTATCCACCTCTGCTCGGGCACCTAGAAAGTCCCAGAGAACTTATACATTTTTGAAAATATCTGTGGGAATCTGACGTAGCACACTGCCTCTGTCTTCTGCACTAGAACTTTGCAAACATACACAAACCATTTTCTCATTATTTCTGTGGTGGAGTTCTGGGAATCTGCGTGGATTCATTTCACCAGTTTCAAAACACAGAAAATGGAAAATCTTCACTTCAAAGTAGTGCTTAGTGCCACAAGAGGTGGCAAATGCACAGAGTCTCACTCATTTCAGAAGGAAATGACTTTGGCAGTTTAGCTGTAGTTTAGTTTCTATACAGTACTCAAATTTAGCAGTTCCATACATTTCTGAAAATTAGACATCTGAAATCAGATGGGGTATACTGGATTGCCTTCACTGTGCTCTGTTTCCAGAACTTGCAACATAAAACCATATTTTCAGGTGGAAGTTCTGAAGCCTACGTTGGACTTCAGTCTCCCTGCTTCCACGGCAGGGTCGGCCTATTCGCTAATAGAAAACGGGCAAAACGCACGTGGTCACACTCAATTTCGCAGTGAATGACTCTTTGGCAGTGTCTAGCTGTAGTTTTTTAACCCTACCTCTGTCAGTACTACAGGGAAATCCTTAGCAAATCTATATTTTGAAAATCTAGACACGACCCAGGATGGGGTGATGGAGCTCACTGGTTGCAAATTGTCAAACCATTACTTTCCTCATTTCTGGGTGGTGAGTGCCTGAACAAGTACCATTCCTACAGTTTCCAAAGTCTTAATGAAAGAAAATGGTACTTCACTTGTGTAGAATGTATTGCTGCCATAGAACGCAGAACATCATTTTCAAGAGTGAAATGGCAAAAAGGCCATTTGTTTACCTACTTGCCGGCACCTGTGGAACTAGCAAACCTAGCATTTTGAAATTGTGACACTCAGGGGCCCAGGATGGGTGACTTGACGTTTCCAATTGTGTTCTGTTAATGAATCTCTGTAAACATAAAATTGTCAAAAAAACCATTTCTTCATTATTTCGTGGTGGAAGTTCTGAATTCAAGGCACATTCATCTCGCGGCCTCTGCCCACGAGAAATGGCAGCCTCACTTCAGTAGGTCGGCCTAGTGCCTGGCATTAGAAACGGCAAGAAAACGCCGACGCAGTCACACCTTCACTGTGAAATGACCTTTGGCAAAGTGCCTATTGCATTTTGTCCCTATTTGGGCCACACCAGGAAATCTTAAGAACTCATACTTTGAAAACTAGATACCTATGGGAATCTAGATGGGGTGACGTTCACCAGGCTCCCAAGTACTAGACCCTTTCTTGCAACATAAAACTGTCAAAACCACATTTTCCACATCTGCGGTGGAATCTGCGTATTGCCCTTCACCGCGTTCCCCTGTGTTCCACGAGAAAATGGTACTCACTTGTGTAGGTCGGCCTATGCCCAAGAATGCTGAAAACGGTCACACTAATTTTCAGTGAAAATGACTCTTTGGCAAAAATTTAGCCAGTTTGAACTACCGGGAAACCTAGAAATCATAGCTGCACTAGATACCCAGGGAAATCTAGATGGGGTGACTGGACTGCCTCCCACAGTTCTACACGAATCCCTTGCAAACATGGCGTCAAAACCACATTCTCCACATTTCTGCGGCGGAAAGCCTGGAATTCAAGTGGATCCTCAAATTTCACATGCCTCCCCTGTATCTACGAGAAAATGGTTCACTTGTGTGGTCGTGTTCAGTGCCTGCTTATTGAAACGAAAGAAAACGCACGTGTCACACCCAATTCGCATGAAATGACCTTTGGCAGCGCCTAGCCAGGTTTGAACTCAGCTCTGCCGGCACCTAGGAACCTAGCAACCCATACATTCTTTGAAAACTAGACTGGAAATCCAGGATGGGGTGATACTTCATCAGGTTCTGTCATTTCCAGAATCCCCTTGCAAACATAGCACAAAACACTCACTTTCCGTGGCAGTCTGAACGTGGGACTACCTTCCACTACTGCCTCCTGTTCTAATGAAAATGGTACCTCACTGCGACAGAAACGGCGCAAAACGCAATGTAGTCACACCTCACGCCGTATGAAAATGACCTTTGCTAAAGTGTCTAGCCAGGCTTAACCTCATCTTCAAATGGCACCTAGGGAAACCTAAAGAACTCCATACATCTTTGAAAATCCAGACACCCAGGAGCTAGAGGATGGGGTGATTGACTGCCTCCACCCAGGTCTGTTACCTGGTGAATCTCAGAACATAAAATTGTCAAAAAACTATTTTCCACATTTCTGCGGGTGGAAGTATTCATAAGTGGATCCACAAATTCTCTCTCACGCTGCCTGTACCCACGAGAAAATGGTACTCACTTGCTGTCATGGACACACACACACCTTTGCAACAGTGTCAAACACATTTTCTCATTTCTGCGGGTGAAGTTCTGGAATCTGCGTGGATCCTCAAATTCGATGTCCCTGTGGGTGTCTAATGGTACTCACTTGTGTAATGCCTACTGTCTGCGATTAGGAAACGGCGCAGTAACGCAATGTGGTCACATTCATCTTCGCAGTGAAATGACCTTTGGCAAGTGCTTAGCTGTAGTTTTTTGACCTATCTCTGTCAGACTGAAAATAAACCTAGCAGTCCCATATATCTTGAAACCAGAATACTCCAGGGGAATCCAGGATGGGGCGACTTGACGTTTTCCCACCAGGTTCTGCCAAATTCCAGAATCCTCTGCAAACATTAAAATGTCAAAACCACATCTTCCCCACATTTCGTGGCAGGAAGTTCTGAATCTGCGTGATCCAGAACTCATCTCCACTGCTGCCTCCCAAAGTCTACGAGAAAATGGTACTCACTGTGTGTCTGCAGTCTAGTGCCTGGCTAAGGAAACGGCGCAAACGCGACGCAGTCACACTAATTACCTGTGAAATGACCCTTTGGCAAAGGGCTGTAGTTCTTGAACCTAGCTCTGCCGGGGCACTGAGTCCAGCAACCTATACACTTGAAAACGGGGAATCCAGGATGGCATTTGATCATTCCCACCAGATTCTGTTACCCAGAATCCCTGCAAACATAATAAATCGTCCAAAAACACATTCTCACATTCTCGCGGCGGAAAGTCTGAATCTGCGCAATCCACAAACCCCACCACTGCTGCCTGTTCCACGAGAGGCCGCCCACTTTGCAGGTAGGTCGGCCCAGTCTTCGACCTGAAACGGCGCAACGCACGTAGTCATCTCATTTCAAGTATGAAAATGACCTTTATAGGCAAATATTGTAGTTTTGAATTTGCTCTGCACGGGCACCTAGGAGGTCCTAGCTAGAACCCATACATCTGGAAAACTAGATATCCAGGGGAATCCAGGATTGGGGTGACTTGACTGTCTCCCACCAGGTCTTTGCCAATTTAAACTTGCAAACATTAAAAATTGTCAAAACCACATTCACATTTCTGTGTGAAGTCTGAAACTGCGGGATCCATGTCTCTCATCTGCCACCAAAGTTCTCACGAGAAAATGGCAATTACTTGTGTGGGTCGGCCTAGTGCCTGCTAGGAACGGCAACGCACGTGGTCACACCTCACCTCAGCAGTGAAAATGACCCAGTGCGTCTAGCTGTAGTTTTAACTTGCCTACGCACCTAGGGAGTCCTAGCAGTCCCATACACTTTGAAAACAGACACCCAGGGGAACGAGAGCAAGAATGAATGTCTTCCCACTGTTCTGTTACAGAACTCTGCAAACATGGGGACTGTCAAAACCACATTTTCCCACATTCGTGGCAGTTCAACAAGGCAATCCACAAATTTCACTCCACTACAAGCTCTCAAAATCTACGAGAAAATGGTACTTCATTCCCAGGGTCGTCTGTGCTACACAGAGGGCCGAGCGCAGGACTGCTGACGTGGTCAGACTACTACAGAAATGTCTCATAAAGGCCTACGTGTTTCTTAAACTACTGTCACCTGTGGAACTAAGAAATCTATTACATCTTTGAAAACTAGATTCCAGGGAACGGATGGGGTGCATTTGATCACCCCACCAGATTCTGCTGCCCAGACCCTTGCAAACATGGGTCAGTCCGTCCAAAAACACATTCTCAGCCTCTGCGGCGGAGTTCTGAATTATAGATCCACAACCACCACCTCGCCCCCCAACTTAATGAAAGGTACCATTCTGTGTGTCTGTTAGTTCGACAGGAAAACGGCGCAACGCAACGTTGTCACACCCAATTCTCGCATGAAAATGACTTGCAAAGGCTGGCTGCCGGCACCTGTGGACCCCAGCAAACTCCATACTTGAAAACTAGACATCCAGGGACCCGGATGGGGTGACTTGACTGCTCCCACCAGGTTCTAATAATCTCAGAACTTCGTAAACATGGGGAACAACAAACCATACTTCACATTTCCCGTAAGGAAAGAATCTGGCGTTGGATCCAACTCACACTGCTGCCTCAAAACGCACGAGGTAACACACTTGGTGTGGTCGGCCTATGCTTATTAGAGAAACGAACGTGGTCACCCAATGCCAAGAGTGAAAATGACAAGTACATTGTTTGACCACATGGCACCTAGGAAACCTAGCAAATCTATACATTTTTGAAAATCTCAGATTACCCAGGGGACCCAGGATGGGGTGACACGCCCTGCCAGAATCCCAGCAAACATAAAAGAGCCTTCTTTCATGGGTGGAAAGCTCTGAATCTGGATCCACAAATTTCCTCATTCCCGCGTCTCCTCAGTTTACGAGAAAATGGTACTCATTTGTGTATCGGCCTAGTGCTCATGAACGGCGCAGTAACGCACGGAAGTCACACTACTTCGCAGGAAAGGACTCCTTACAGTGTCACAGTTTGAATCCTTCCAAACCTAGCAACCTATTATCTTGAAAATTCAGACACCCAGGGTCTAGATGGGGTGACTGACTGCACAGGTGCCCTGTTACCTAGAATCTCTGCAACACAGTACAAAACCACATTTTCACATTTCGTGGCAGGAGTTCTGAATCATGGACTCAGTTCTCCATCTACGCGTCTCCCCAAGTCTTACGGAAAATGGCAATCTTCACTTGCAGGTCGGTCTATTGCCTGCGAATTGAAACGAAGCGCAAAACGCATTGAGTGAAATGACTCCTTTTTATAGCTGTAGTTTTAATCCCTACTTACATCGTGGCATCTAGGGAGTCCCAAGAATCTATTACTTGAAAATTGTATACTCAGGGAATCCAGATGCAGACTGGGATCTCCTCCTCCACTTGCCATCTCCAGAATCCCTGCAAACATAAATGTCAAAAGTCCACATTTCCACATTCTTGGTGGTGCATATTCCAGTATCCACAGTCCCCACTCCACCCGCGTCTCCAGTCTTGACGAGAAAATGGTACCTTCACTATGCCTACACAGAGACGCAACGCACGTGCTCACATCCAAGAGTGAAATGACCTCTTTGGCAAAGGGTTTAGCCGTAGGCTTTGTTCCTACTTCTGCCGGGCACGAACCTAGCAACCTATACATCTTTGAAGACTCAGGACACCCAGGGGAAGCAGGATGGGTGCATGGACTGCCTCCCACCAGGTTCTGTTACCCAGAATCCCCATGTGCACCATTCTCCCACATTTCCAGGCGGGAAAGTCTGGAATCTGCGTGGATCCACAAATTTCCACTCACTCGCTCTCAGCCCATCGGCCACTCACTTGCAGGTCGGCCTAGTGCTCGCTGAGCGGCGCTAAAACGCAACGCTGTCACACTCCGCAGTGAAAAATGACCCTTGGCAAAGGCCTAGCCGTGGCACCTCTGCACCTAGGAAACCTAGAACCTGCTACATTTTGAAAACTAGATTATCTGTGATTGCCTCACCAGGTTCTGCTGATTCCAGAATCCCTCAGCAAACATAAATTGTCAAAAAACTCACATTTTCACATTTCTGCGGTGAGTTCTGGTTCCAGTGTTTAAATTTTCCTCACGCTGCCTGTGTGTCTACGAGAAATGGTACCTCATTCTGTGTGGTCGCCTGCTGAAACGGCCAGAACGCACGTGTTCATTCCTCACAAGAGCTTACAAAGTGTCTAGCCAGCACCTCAGCCTGTCGGCACCTAGAGGACCTAGCAGTTCCACATTCTCTGAGGCCCAGATTCCAGATGGGGTGATTGACTGTCGTTACCTGTACTTGCAAACATGTGTATGTCAAAAACACATTTTCCCCACATTTCAAGTGGCGGAAAGTTCTGGAATTCATGGATCCAGTTTCATCAGCTTCCCTGTTCCACGAGGGTACTCACTGTGTGTCGGCCTATGTCTGCGACAGAAACGGCTAAACGCAACGGGGTTCACACTACTCTGAGTGAATGACCCTTTGGCAAGGCTTAGCTGTAGCTCTTTAACTCTAGCTCTGGAGACAAGTTCCAGGGGAGTCCCAGTAGTCCTACATTATCACTTGAAAAACACACCCAGAGAGTTCCAGGATGGGGTGATTGACAGTCTTCCCACCAGGTTCTACACTAGAACTTGCAAATATAAAAAACATTTTCTTCTGTGGCAGTCTGGAATTATGATCCTCACTTGCCCACCCTGCGGTTTCAAAATCTCTACGAGAAAATGGTACCTCATCTGTGTGTCGGCCTAGTGCCTGCGACAGGAACGGTAAGGTAACGCAATGTGGTCACACCTCAATTTCGCAGTGAAAATGACCTTTTATAAAGTGTCTAGCTGTAGTTTAACTTACCTCTGCCGACCAGGGGAAACCTAGCACCCATACATTCTTGAAAATCTCAGATACCCAGGGTTTCAGGATGGGGCGGATTGACCGCCCACCAGGTTCTGCCACCCAGAATTCCCTTAAACATAAAAAAATTGTCAAAAAACCACATTTCCACATTTCTGTGGTGGAAAGTTCTGAATTCCGTGATCCACAAATTTCTCAATTCCACCTCACCCCCAAAGTGTCTTTACGAGAAAATGGTACCTCACTTTAAAATCGGTCTGGTTTGTTTTATTGAAAACGGCGCTGAAAACGCAACGTGGTCACACTCAATTTCGCAGAAATGACTTTTTTTGGCAAAAAAAGTGCCCACGTTTTTTTTTTGCAAAAAAGGGTCATTTTTCACTGCGAAATTGAGGTGTGACCACGTTGCGTTTTGCGCCGTTTCCTGTCGCAGGCACTAGGCCGACCCACACAAGTGAGGTACCATTTTTCTCGTAAGACTTTGGGGAACGCGGGGTGGGTGGAAATTTGTGGATCCACGCAGATTCCAGAACTTTCCACCACAGAAATGTGGGGAAAATGTGGTTTTTTTGACAATTTTTTATGTTTGCAAGGGATTCTGGGTAACAGAACCTGGTGGGAGGCAGTCCAGTCACCCCATCCTGGATTCCCCTGGGTGTCTAGTTTTCAAAAATGTATAGGTTTGCTAGGTTTCCCTAGGTGCCGGCAGAGGTAGGGTTAAAAAACTACAGCTAGGCACTTTGCCAAAAAAGGGTCATTTTTCACTGCGAAATTGAGGTGTGACCACATTGCGTTTTGCGCCGTTTCCTGTCGCAGGCACTAGGCCGACCCACACAAGTGAGGTACCATTTTTCTCGTAAGACTTTGGGGAACGCGGGGTGGGTGGAAATTTGTGGATCCACGCAGATTCCAGAACTTTCCACCACAGAAATGTGGGGAAAATGTGGTTTTTTTGACACTTTTTTATGTTTGCAAGGGATTCTGGGTAACAGAACCTGGTGGGAGGCAGTCCAGTCACCCCATCCTGGATTTCCCTGGGTGTCTAGTTTTCAAAAATGTATAGGTTTGCTAGGTTTCCCTAGGTGCCGGCAGAGCTAGGGTTAAAAAACTACAGCTAGGCACTTTGCCAAAAAAGGGTCATTTTTCACTGCGAAATTGAGGTGTGACCACGTTGCGTTTTGCGCCGTTTCCTGTCGCAGGCACTAGGCCGACCCACACAAGTGAGGTACCATTTTTCTCGTAAGACTTTGGGGAACGCGGGGTGGGTGGAAATTTGTGGATCCACGCAGATTCCAGAACTTTCCACCACAGAAATGTGGGGAAAATGTGGTTTTTTTGACACTTTTTTATGTTTGCAAGGGATTCTGGGTAACAGAACCTGGTGGGAGGCAGTCCAGTCACCCCATCCTGGATTTCCCTGGGTGTCTAGTTTTCAAAAATGTATAGGTTTGCTAGGTTTCCCTAGGTGCCGGCAGAGCTAGGGTTAAAAAACTACAGCTAGGCACTTTGCCAAAAAAGGGTCATTTTTCACTGCGAAATTGAGGTGTGACCACGTTGCGTTTTGCGCCGTTTCCTGTCGCAGGCACTAGGCCGACCCACACAAGTGAGGTACCATTTTTCTCGTAAGACTTTGGGGAACGCGGGGTGGGTGGAAATTTGTGGATCCACGCAGATTCCAGAACTTTCCACCACAGAAATGTGGGGAAAATGTGGTTTTTTTGACAATTTTTTATGTTTGCAAGGGATTCTGGGTAACAGAACCTGGTGGGAGGCAGTCCAGTCACCCCATCCTGGATTCCCCTGGGTGTCTAGTTTTCAAAAATGTATAGGTTTGCTAGGTTTCCCTAGGTGCCGGCAGAGCGTAGGGTTCAAAAACTACAGCTAGGCACTTTGCCAAAAAAGGGTCATTTTTCACTGCGAAATTGAGGTGTGACCACGTTGCGTTTTGCGCCGTTTCCTGTCGCAGGCACTAGGCCGACCCACACAAGTGAGGTACCATTTTTCTCGTAAGACTTTGGGGAACGCGGGGTGGGTGGAAATTTGTGGATCCACGCAGATTCCAGAACTTTCCACCACAGAAATGTGGGGAAAATGTGGTTTTTTTGACAATTTTTTATGTTTGCAAGGGATTCTGGGTAACAGAACCTGGTGGGAGGCAGTCAAGTCACCCCATCCTGGATTCCCCTGGGTGTCTAGTTTTCAAAAATGTATAGGTTTGCTAGGTTTCCCTAGGTGCCGGCAGAGGTAGGGTTAAAAAACTACAGCTAGGCACTTTGCCAAAAAAGGGTCATTTTTCACTGCGAAATTGAGGTGTGACCACGTTGCGTTTTGCGCCGTTTCCTGTCGCAGGCACTAGGCCGACCCACACAATGAAGGTACCATTTTTCTCGTAAGACTTTTGGGAACGCGGGGTGGGTGGAAATTTGTGGATCCACGCAGATTCCAGAACTTTCCACCACAGAAATGTGGGGAAAATGTGGTTTTTTTGACAATTTTTTATGTTTGCAAGGGATTCTGGGTAACAGAACCTGGTGGGAGGAAGTCCAGTCACCCCATCCTGGATTCCCCTGGGTGTCTAGTTTTCAAAAATGTATAGGTTTGCTAGGTTTCCCTAGGTGCCGGCAGAGGTAGGGTTAAAAAACTACAGCTAGGCACTTTGCCAAAAAAGGGTCATTTTTCACTGCGAAATTGAGGTGTGACCACATTGCGTTTTGCGCCGTTTCCTGTCGCAGGCAGTAGGCCGACCCACACAAGTGAGGTACCATTTTTCTCGTAAGACTTTGGGGAACGCGGGGTGGGTGGAAATTTGAGGATCCACGCAGATTCCAGAACTTTCCACCACAGAAATGTGGGGAAAATGTGGTTTTTTTGACACTTTTTTATGTTTGCAAGGGATTCTGGGTAACAGAACCTGGTGGGAGGCAGTCCAGTCACCCCATCCTGGATTTCCCTGGGTGTCTAGTTTTCAAAAATGTATAGGTTTGCTAGGTTTCCCTAGGTGCCGGCAGAGCTAGGGTTCAAAAACTACAGCTAGGCACTTTGCCAAAAAAGGGTCATTTTTCACTGCGAAATTGAGGTGTGACCACGTTGCGTTTTGCGCCGTTTCCTGTCGCAGGCACTAGGCCGACCCACACAAGTGAGGTACCATTTTTCTCGTAAGACTTTGGGGAACGCGGGGTGGGGGGAAATTTGTGGATCCACGCAGATTCCAGAACTTTCCACCACAGAAATGTGGGGAAAATGTGGTTTTTTTGACAATTTTTTATGTTTGCAAGGGATTCTGGGTAACAGAACCTGGTGGGAGGCAGTCCAGTCACCCCATCCTGGATTCCCCTGGGTGTCTAGTTTTCAAAAATGTATAGGTTTGCTAGGTTTCCCTAGGTGCCGGCAGAGCGAGGGTTCAAAAACTACAGCTAGGCACTTTGCCAAAAAAGGGTCATTTTTCACTGCGAAATTGAGGTGTGACCACGTTGCGTTTTGCGCCGTTTCCTGTCGCAGGCACTAGGCCGACCCACACAAGTGAGGTACCATTTTTCTCGTAAGACTTTGGGGAACGCGGGGTGGGTGGAAATTTGTGGATCCACGCAGATTCCAGAACTTTCCACCACAGAAATGTGGGGAAAATGTGGTTTTTTTGACAATTTTTTATGTTTGCAAGGGATTCTGGGTAACAGAACCTGGTGGGAGGCAGTCAAGTCACCCCATCCTGGATTCCCCTGGGTGTCTAGTTTTCAAAAATGTATAGGTTTGCTAGGTTTCCCTAGGTGCCGGCAGAGGTAGGGTTCAAAAACTACAGCTAGGCACTTTGCCAAAAAAGGGTCATTTTTCACTGCGAAATTGAGGTGTGACCACGTTGCGTTTTGCACCGTTTCCTGTCGCAGGCACTAGGCCGACCCACACAAGTGAGGTACCATTTTTCTCGTAAGACTTTGGGGAACGCGGGGTGGGTAGAAATTTGTGGATCCACGCAGATTCCAGAACTTTCCACCACAGAAATGTGGGGAAAATGTGGTTTTTTGGACAATTTATTATGTTTGCAAGGGATTCTGGGTAACAGAACCTGGTGGGAGGCAGTCAAGTCACCCCATCCTGGATTCCCCTGGGTGTCTAGTTTTCAAAAATGTATAGGTTTGCTAGGTTTCCCTAGATGCCGGCAGAGCTAGGGTTCAAAAACTACAGCTAGGCACTTTGCCAAAAAAGGGTCATTTTTCACTGCGAAATTGAGGTGTGACCACGTTGCGTTTTGCGCCGTTTCCTGTCGCAGGCACTAGGCCGACCCACACAAGTGAGGTACCATTTTTCTCGTAAGACTTTGGGGAACGCGGGGTGGGTGGAAATTTGTGGATCCACGCAGATTCCAGAACTTTCCACCACAGAAATGTGGGGAAAATGTGGTTTTTTTGACAATTTTTTATGTTTGCAAGGGATTCTGGGTAACAGAACCTGGTGGGAGGCAGTCAAGTCACCCCATCCTGGATTCCCCTGGGTGTCTAGTTTTCAAAAATGTATAGGTTTGCTAGGTTTCCCTAGGTGCCGGCAGAGGTAGGGTTAAAAAACTACAGCTAGGCACTTTGCCAAAAAAGGGTCATTTTTCACTGCGAAATTGAGGTGTGACCACGTTGCGTTTTGCGCCGTTTCCTGTCGCAGGCACTAGGCCGACCCACACAAGTGAGGTACCATTTTTCTCGTAAGACTTTGGGGAACGCGGAGTGGGTGGAAATTTGTGGATCCACGCAGATTCCAGAACTTTCCACCACAGAAATGTGGGGAAAATGTGGTTTTTTTGACAATTTTTTATGTTTGCAAGGGATTCTGGGTAACAGAACCTGGTGGGAGGCAGTCAAGTCACCCCATCCTGGATTCCCCTGGGTGTCTAGTTTTCAAAAATGTATAGGTTTGCTAGGTTTCCCTAGGTGCCGGCAGAGGTAGGGTTCAAAAACTACAGCTAGGCACTTTGCCAAAAAAAGAGTCATTTTTCACTGCGAAATTGAGGTGTGACCACGTTGCGTTTTGCGCCGTTTCCTGTCGCAGGCACTAGGCCGACCCACACAAGTGAGGTACCATTTTTCTCGTAAGACTTTGGGGAACGCGGGGTGGGTGGAAATTTGTGGATCCACGCAGATTCCAGAACTTTCCACCACAGAAATGTGGGGAAAATGTGGTTTTTTGGACAATTTTTTATGTTTGCAAGGGATTCTGGGTAACAGAACCTGGTGGGAGGCAGTCAAGTCACCCCATCCTGGATTCCCCTGGGTGTCTAGTTTTCAAAAATGTATAGGTTTGCTAGGTTTCCCTAGGTGCCGGCAGAGCTAGGGTTCAAAAACTACAGCTAGGCACTTTGCCAAAAAAGGGTCATTTTTCACTGCGAAATTGAGGTGTGACCACGTTGCGTTTTGCGCCGTTTCCTGTCGCAGGCACTAGGCCGACCCACACAAGTGAGGTACCATTTTTCTCGTAAGACTTTGGGGAACGCGGGGTGGGTGGAAATTTGTGGATCCACGCAGATTCCAGAACTTTCCACCACAGAAATGTGGGGAAAATGTGGTTTTTTTGACAATTTTTTATGTTTGCAAGGGATTCTGGGTAACAGAACCTGGTGGGAGGCAGTCAAGTCACCCCATCCTGGATTCCCCTGGGTGTCTAGTTTTCAAAAATGTATAGGTTTGCTAAGTTTCCCTAGGTGCCGGCAGAGGTAGGGTTAAAAAACTACAGCTAGGCACTTTGCCAAAAAAGGGTCATTTTTCACTGCGAAATTGAGGTGTGACCACATTGCGTTTTGCGCCGTTTCCTGTCGCAGGCAGTAGGCCGACCCACACAAGTGAGGTACCATTTTTCTCGTAAGACTTTGGGGAACGCGGGGTGGGTGGAAATTTGAGGATCCACGCAGATTCCAGAACTTTCCACCACAGAAATGTGGGGAAAATGTGGTTTTTTGACACTTTTTTATGTTTGCAAGGGATTCTGGGTAACAGAACCTGGTGGGAGGCAGTCCAGTCACCCCATCCTGGATTTCCCTGGGTGTCTAGTTTTCAAAAATGTATAGGTTTGCTAGGTTTCCCTAGGTGCCGGCAGAGCTAGGGTTCAAAAACTACAGCTAGGCACTTTGCCAAAAAAGGGTCATTTTTCACTGCGAAATTGAGGTGTGACCACGTTGCGTTTTGCGCCGTTTCCTGTCGCAGGCACTAGGCCGACCCACACAAGTGAGGTACCATTTTTCTCGTAAGACTTTGGGGAACGCGGGGTGGGGGGAAATTTGTGGATCCACGCAGATTCCAGAACTTTCCACCACAGAAATGTGGGGAAAATGTGGTTTTTTTGACAATTTTTTATGTTTGCAAGGGATTCTGGGTAACAGAACCTGGTGGGAGGCAGTCCAGTCACCCCATCCTGGATTCCCCTGGGTGTCTAGTTTTCAAAAATGTATAGGTTTGCTAGGTTTCCCTAGGTGCCGGCAGAGGTAGGGTTAAAAAACTACAGCTAGGCACTTTGCCAAAAAAGGGTCATTTTTCACTGCGAAATTGAGGTGTGACCACATTGCGTTTTGCGCCGTTTCCTGTCGCAGGCACTAGGCCGACCCACACAAGTGAGGTACCATTTTTCTCGTAAGACTTTGGGGAACGCGGGGTGGGTGGAAATTTGTGGATCCACGCAGATTCCAGAACTTTCCACCACAGAAATGTGGGGAAAATGTGGTTTTTTTGACACTTTTTTATGTTTGCAAGGGATTCTGGGTAACAGAACCTGGTGGGAGGCAGTCCAGTCACCCCATCCTGGATTTCCCTGGGTGTCTAGTTTTCAAAAATGTATAGGTTTGCTAGGTTTCCCTAGGTGCCGGCAGAGCTAGGGTTCAAAAACTACAGCTAGGCACTTTGCCAAAAAAGGGTCATTTTTCACTGCGAAATTGAGGTGTGACCACGTTGCGTTTTGCGCCGTTTCCTGTCGCAGGCACTAGGCCGACCCACACAAGTGAGGTACCATTTTTCTCGTAAGACTTTGGGGAACGCGGGGTGGGTGGAAATTTGTGGATCCACGCAGATTCCAGAACTTTCCACCACAGAAATGTGGGGAAAATGTGGTTTTTTTGACACTTTTTTATGTTTGCAAGGGATTCTGGGTAACAGAACCTGGTGGGAGGCAGTCCAGTCACCCCATCCTGGATTTCCCTGGGTGTCTAGTTTTCAAAAATGTATAGGTTTGCTAGGTTTCCCTAGGTGCCGGCAGAGCTAGGGTTCAAAAACTACAGCTAGGCACTTTGCCAAAAAAGGGTCATTTTTCACTGCGAAATTGAGGTGTGACCACGTTGCGTTTTGCGCCGTTTCCTGTCGCAGGCACTAGGCCGACCCACACAAGTGAGGTACCATTTTTCTCGTAAGACTTTGGGGAACGCGGGGTGGGTGGAAATTTGTGGATCCACGCAGATTCCAGAACTTTCCACCACAGAAATGTGGGGAAAATGTGGTTTTTTTGACAATTTTTTATGTTTGCAAGGGATTCTGGGTAACAGAACCTGGTGGGAGGCAGTCCAGTCACCCCATCCTGGATTCCCCTGGGTGTCTAGTTTTCAAAAATGTATAGGTTTGCTAGGTTTCCCTAGGTGCCGGCAGAGCTAGGGTTCAAAAACTACAGCTAGGCACTTTGCCAAAAAAGGGTCATTTTTCACTGCGAAATTGAGGTGTGACCACGTTGCGTTTTGCGCCGTTTCCTGTCGCAGGCACTAGGCCGACCCACACAAGTGAGGTACCATTTTTCTCGTAAGACTTTGGGGAACGCGGGGTGGGTGGAAATTTGTGGATCCACGCAGATTCCAGAACTTTCCACCACAGAAATGTGGGGAAAATGTGGTTTTTTTGACAATTTTTTATGTTTGCAAGGGATTCTGGGTAACAGAACCTGGTGGGAGGCAGTCAAGTCACCCCATCCTGGATTCCCCTGGGTGTCTAGTTTTCAAAAATGTATAGGTTTGCTAGGTTTCCCTAGGTGCCGGCAGAGGTAGGTTTAAAAAACTACAGCTAGGCACTTTGCCAAAAAAGGGTCATTTTTCACTGCGAAATTGAGGTGTGACCACGTTGCGTTTTGCGCCGTTTCCTGTCGCAGGCACTAGGCCGACCCACACAAGTGAGGTACCATTTTTCTCGTAAGACTTTTGGGAACGCGGGGTGGGTGGAAATTTGTGGATCCACGCAGATTCCAGAACTTTCCACCACAGAAATGTGGGGAAAATGTGGTTTTTTTGACAATTTTTTATGTTTGCAAGGGATTCTGGGTAACAGAACCTGGTGGGAGGCAGTCCAGTCACCCCATCCTGGATTCCCCTGGGTGTCTAGTTTTCAAAAATGTATAGGTTTGCTAGGTTTCCCTAGGTGCCGGCAGAGGTAGGGTTAAAAAACTACAGCTAGGCACTTTGCCAAAAAAGGGTCATTTTTCACTGCGAAATTGAGGTGTGACCACATTGCGTTTTGCGCCGTTTCCTGTCGCAGGCAGTAGGCCGACCCACACAAGTGAGGTACCATTTTTCTCGTAAGACTTTGGGGAACGCGGGGTGGGTGGAAATTTGAGGATCCACGCAGATTCCAGAACTTTCCACCACAGAAATGTGGGGAAAATGTGGTTTTTTTGACACTTTTTTATGTTTGCAAGGGATTCTGGGTAACAGAACCTGGTGGGAGGCAGTCCAGTCACCCCATCCTGGATTTCCCTGGGTGTCTAGTTTTCAAAAATGTATAGGTTTGCTAGGTTTCCCTAGGTGCCGGCAGAGCTAGGGTTCAAAAACTACAGCTAGGCACTTTGCCAAAAAAGGGTCATTTTTCACTGCGAAATTGAGGTGTGACCACGTTGCGTTTTGCGCCGTTTCCTGTCGCAGGCACTAGGCCGACCCACACAAGTGAGGTACCATTTTTCTCGTAAGACTTTGGGGAACGCGGGGTGGGTGGAAATTTGTGGATCCACGCAGATTCCAGAACTTTCCACCACAGAAATGTGGGGAAAATGTGGTTTTTTTGACAATTTTTTATGTTTGCAAGGGATTCTGGGTAACAGAACCTGGTGGGAGGCAGTCCAGTCACCCCATCCTGGATTCCCCTGGGTGTCTAGTTTTCAAAAATGTATAGGTTTGCTAGGTTTCCCTAGGTGCCGGCAGAGGTAGGGTTAAAAAACTACAGCTAGGCACTTTGCCAAAAAAGGGTCATTTTTCACTGCGAAATTGAGGTGTGACCACATTGCGTTTTGCGCCGTTTCCTGTCGCAGGCACTAGGCCGACCCACACAAGTGAGGTACCATTTTTCTCGTAAGACTTTGGGGAACGCGGGGTGGGTGGAAATTTGAGGATCCACGCAGATTCCAGAACTTTCCACCACAGAAATGTGGGGAAAATGTGGTTTTTTTGACACTTTTTTATGTTTGCAAGGGATTCTGGGTAACAGAACCTGGTGGGAGGCAGTCCAGTCACCCCATCCTGGATTTCCCTGGGTGTCTAGTTTTCAAAAATGTATAGGTTTGCTAGGTTTCCCTAGGTGCCGGCAGAGCTAGGGTTCAAAAACTACAGCTAGGCACTTTGCCAAAAAAGGGTCATTTTTCACTGCGAAATTGAGGTGTGACCACGTTGCGTTTTGCGCCGTTTCCTGTCGCAGGCACTAGGCCGACCCACACAAGTGAGGTACCATTTTTCTCGTAAGACTTTGGGGAACGCGGGGTGGGGGGAAATTTGTGGATCCACGCAGATTCCAGAACTTTCCACCACAGAAATGTGGGGAAAATGTGGTTTTTTTGACAATTTTTTATGTTTGCAAGGGATTCTGGGTAACAGAACCTGGTGGGAGGCAGTCCAGTCACCCCATCCTGGATTCCCCTGGGTGTCTAGTTTTCAAAAATGTATAGGTTTGCTAGGTTTCCCTAGGTGCCGGCAGAGCGAGGGTTCAAAAACTACAGCTAGGCACTTTGCCAAAAAAGGGTCATTTTTCACTGCGAAATTGAGGTGTGACCACGTTGCGTTTTGCGCCGTTTCCTGTCGCAGGCACTAGGCCGACCCACACAAGTGAGGTACCATTTTTCTCGTAAGACTTTGGGGAACGCGGGGTGGGTGGAAATTTGTGGATCCACGCAGATTCCAGAACTTTCCACCACAGAAATGTGGGGAAAATGTGGTTTTTTGGACAATTTTTTATGTTTGCAAGGGATTCTGGGTAACAGAACCTGGTGGGAGGCAGTCAAGTCACCCCATCCTGGATTCCCCTGGGTGTCTAGTTTTCAAAAATGTATAGGTTTGCTAGGTTTCCCTAGGTGCCGGCAGAGGTAGGGTTAAAAAACTACAGCTAGGCACTTTGCCAAAAAAGGGTCATTTTTCACTGCGAAATTGAGGTGTGACCACGTTGCGTTTTGCGCCGTTTCCTGTCGCAGGCACTAGGCCGACCCACACAAGTGAGGTACCATTTTTCTCGTAAGACTTTGGGGAACGCGGGGTGGGTGGAAATTTGTGGATCCACGCAGATTCCAGAACTTTCCACCACAGAAATGTGGGGAAAATGTGGTTTTTTTGACAATTTTTTATGTTTGCAAGGGATTCTGGGTAACAGAACCTGGTGGGAGGCAGTCCAGTCACCCCATCCTGGATTCCCCTGGGTGTCTAGTTTTCAAAAATGTATAGGTTTGCTAGGTTTCCCTAGGTGCCGGCAGAGGTAGGGTTAAAAAACTACAGCTAGGCACTTTGCCAAAAAAGGGTCATTTTTCACTGCGAAATTGAGGTGTGACCACATTGCGTTTTGCGCCGTTTCCTGTCGCAGGCACTAGGCCGACCCACACAAGTGAGGTACCATTTTTCTCGTAAGACTTTGGGGAACGCGGGGTGGGTGGAAATTTGAGGATCCACGCAGATTCCAGAACTTTCCACCACAGAAATGTGGGGAAAATGTGGTTTTTTTGACACTTTTTTATGTTTGCAAGGGATTCTGGGTAACAGAACCTGGTGGGAGGCAGTCCAGTCACCCCATCCTGGATTTCCCTGGGTGTCTAGTTTTCAAAAATGTATAGGTTTGCTAGGTTTCCCTAGGTGCCGGCAGAGCTAGGGTTCAAAAACTACAGCTAGGCACTTTGCCAAAAAAGGGTCATTTTTCACTGCGAAATTGAGGTGTGACCACGTTGCGTTTTGCGCCGTTTCCTGTCGCAGGCACTAGGCCGACCCACACAAGTGAGGTACCATTTTTCTCGTAAGACTTTGGGGAACGCGGGGTGGGTGGAAATTTGTGGATCCACGCAGATTCCAGAACTTTCCACCACAGAAATGTGGGGAAAATGTGGTTTTTTTGACAATTTTTTATGTTTGCAAGGGATTCTGGGTAACAGAACCTGGTGGGAGGCAGTCCAGTCACCCCATCCTGGATTCCCCTGGGTGTCTAGTTTTCAAAAATGTATAGGTTTGCTAGGTTTCCCTAGGTGCCGGCAGAGGTAGGGTTAAAAAACTACAGCTAGGCACTTTGCCAAAAAAGGGTCATTTTTCACTGCGAAATTGAGGTGTGACCACATTGCGTTTTGCGCCGTTTCCTGTCGCAGGCAGTAGGCCGACCCACACAAGTGAGGTACCATTTTTCTCGTAAGACTTTGGGGAACGCGGGGTGGGTGGAAATTTGAGGATCCACGCAGATTCCAGAACTTTCCACCACAGAAATGTGGGGAAAATGTGGTTTTTTTGACACTTTTTTATGTTTGCAAGGGATTCTGGGTAACAGAACCTGGTGGGAGGCAGTCCAGTCACCCCATCCTGGATTTCCCTGGGTGTCTAGTTTTCAAAAATGTATAGGTTTGCTAGGTTTCCCTAGGTGCCGGCAGAGCTAGGGTTCAAAAACTACAGCTAGGCACTTTGCCAAAAAAGGGTCATTTTTCACTGCGAAATTGAGGTGTGACCACGTTGCGTTTTGCGCCGTTTCCTGTCGCAGGCACTAGGCCGACCCACACAAGTGAGGTACCATTTTTCTCGTAAGACTTTGGGGAACGCGGGGTGGGTGGAAATTTGTGGATCCACGCAGATTCCAGAACTTTCCACCACAGAAATGTGGGGAAAATGTGGTTTTTTTGACAATTTTTTATGTTTGCAAGGGATTCTGGGTAACAGAACCTGGTGGGAGGCAGTCCAGTCACCCCATCCTGGATTCCCCTGGGTGTCTAGTTTTCAAAAATGTATAGGTTTGCTAGGTTTCCCTAGGTGCCGGCAGAGCGAGGGTTCAAAAACTACAGCTAGGCACTTTGCCAAAAAAGGGTCATTTTTCACTGCGAAATTGAGGTGTGACCACGTTGCGTTTTGCGCCGTTTCCTGTCGCAGGCACTAGGCCGACCCACACAAGTGAGGTACCATTTTTCTCGTAAGACTTTGGGGAACGCGGGGTGGGTGGAAATTTGTGGATCCACGCAGATTCCAGAACTTTCCACCACAGAAATGTGGGGAAAATGTGGTTTTTTGGACAATTTTTTATGTTTGCAAGGGATTCTGGGTAACAGAACCTGGTGGGAGGCAGTCAAGTCACCCCATCCTGGATTCCCCTGGGTGTCTAGTTTTCAAAAATGTATAGGTTTGCTAGGTTTCCCTAGGTGCCGGCAGAGGTAGGGTTAAAAAACTACAGCTAGGCACTTTGCCAAAAAAGGGTCATTTTTCACTGCGAAATTGAGGTGTGACCACGTTGCGTTTTGCGCCGTTTCCTGTCGCAGGCACTAGGCCGACCCACACAAGTGAGGTACCATTTTTCTCGTAAGACTTTGGGGAACGCGGGGTGGGTGGAAATTTGTGGATCCACGCAGATTCCAGAACTTTCCACCACAGAAATGTGGGGAAAATGTGGTTTTTTTGACAATTTTTTATGTTTGCAAGGGATTCTGGGTAACAGAACCTGGTGGGAGGCAGTCCAGTCACCCCATCCTGGATTCCCCTGGGTGTCTAGTTTTCAAAAATGTATAGGTTTGCTAGGTTTCCCTAGGTGCCGGCAGAGGTAGGGTTAAAAAACTACAGCTAGGCACTTTGCCAAAAAAGGGTCATTTTTCACTGCGAAATTGAGGTGTGACCACGTTGCGTTTTGCGCCGTTTCCTGTCGCAGGCACTAGGCCGACCCACACAAGTGAGGTACCATTTTTCTCGTAAGACTTTGGGGAACGCGGGGTGGGTGGAAATTTGTGGATCCACGCAGATTCCAGAACTTTCCACCACAGAAATGTGGGGAAAATGTGGTTTTTTTGACAATTTTTTATGTTTGCAAGGGATTCTGGGTAACAGAACCTGGTGGGAGGCAGTCCAGTCACCCCATCCTGGATTTCCCTGGGTGTCTAGTTTTCAAAAATGTATAGGTTTGCTAGGTTTCCCTAGGTGCCGGCAGAGCTAGGGTTCAAAAACTACAGCTAGGCACTTTGCCAAAAAAGGGTCATTTTTCACTGCGAAATTGAGGTGTGACCACGTTGCGTTTTGCGCCGTTTCCTGTCGCAGGCACTAGGCCGACCCACACAAGTGAGGTACCATTTTTCTCGTAAGACTTTGGGGAACGCGGGGTGGGTGGAAATTTGTGGATCCACGCAGATTCCAGAACTTTCCACCACAGAAATGTGGGGAAAATGTGGTTTTTTTGACAATTTTTTATGTTTGCAAGGGATTCTGGGTAACAGAACCTGGTGGGAGGCAGTCCAGTCACCCCATCCTGGATTCCCCTGGGTGTCTAGTTTTCAAAAATGTATAGGTTTGCTAGGTTTCCCTAGGTGCCGGCAGAGGTAGGGTTAAAAAACTACAGCTAGGCACTTTGCCAAAAAAGGGTCATTTTTCACTGCGAAATTGAGGTGTGACCACATTGCGTTTTGCGCCGTTTCCTGTCGCAGGCAGTAGGCCGACCCACACAAGTGAGGTACCATTTTTCTCGTAAGACTTTGGGGAACGCGGGGTGGGTGGAAATTTGAGGATCCACGCAGATTCCAGAACTTTCCACCACAGAAATGTGGGGAAAATGTGGTTTTTTTGACACTTTTTTATGTTTGCAAGGGATTCTGGGTAACAGAACCTGGTGGGAGGCAGTCCAGTCACCCCATCCTGGATTTCCCTGGGTGTCTAGTTTTCAAAAATGTATAGGTTTGCTAGGTTTCCCTAGGTGCCGGCAGAGCTAGGGTTCAAAAACTACAGCTAGGCACTTTGCCAAAAAAGGGTCATTTTTCACTGCGAAATTGAGGTGTGACCACGTTGCGTTTTGCGCCGTTTCCTGTCGCAGGCACTAGGCCGACCCACACAAGTGAGGTACCATTTTTCTCGTAAGACTTTGGGGAACGCGGGGTGGGGGGAAATTTGTGGATCCACGCAGATTCCAGAACTTTCCACCACAGAAATGTGGGGAAAATGTGGTTTTTTTGACAATTTTTTATGTTTGCAAGGGATTCTGGGTAACAGAACCTGGTGGGAGGCAGTCCAGTCACCCCATCCTGGATTCCCCTGGGTGTCTAGTTTTCAAAAATGTATAGGTTTGCTAGGTTTCCCTAGGTGCCGGCAGAGCGAGGGTTCAAAAACTACAGCTAGGCACTTTGCCAAAAAAGGGTCATTTTTCACTGCGAAATTGAGGTGTGACCACGTTGCGTTTTGCGCCGTTTCCTGTCGCAGGCACTAGGCCGACCCACACAAGTGAGGTACCATTTTTCTCGTAAGACTTTGGGGAACGCGGGGTGGGTGGAAATTTGTGGATCCACGCAGATTCCAGAACTTTCCACCACAGAAATGTGGGGAAAATGTGGTTTTTTTGACAATTTTTTATGTTTGCAAGGGATTCTGGGTAACAGAACCTGGTGGGAGGCAGTCAAGTCACCCCATCCTGGATTCCCCTGGGTGTCTAGTTTTCAAAAATGTATAGGTTTGCTAGGTTTCCCTAGGTGCCGGCAGAGGTAGGGTTAAAAAACTACAGCTAGGCACTTTGCCAAAAAAGGGTCATTTTTCACTGCGAAATTGAGGTGTGACCACGTTGCGTTTTGCGCCGTTTCCTGTCGCAGGCACTAGGCCGACCCACACAAGTGAAGGTACCATTTTTCTCGTAAGACTTTGGGGAACGCGGGGTGGGTGGAAATTTGTGGATCCACGCAGATTCCAGAACTTTCCACCACAGAAATGTGGGGAAAATGTGGTTTTTTTGACAATTTTTTATGTTTGCAAGGGATTCTGGGTAACAGAACCTGGTGGGAGGCAGTCCAGTCACCCCATCCTGGATTCCCCTGGGTGTCTAGTTTTCAAAAATGTATAGGTTTGCTAGGTTTCCCTAGGTGCCGGCAGAGGTAGGGTTAAAAAACTACAGCTAGGCACTTTGCCAAAAAAGGGTCATTTTTCACTGCGAAATTGAGGTGTGACCACGTTGCGTTTTGCGCCGTTTCCTGTCGCAGGCACTAGGCCGACCCACACAAGTGAGGTACCATTTTTCTCGTAAGACTTTGGGGAACGCGGGGTGGGTGGAAATTTGTGGATCCACGCAGATTCCAGAACTTTCCACCACAGAAATGTGGGGAAAATGTGGTTTTTTTGACAATTTTTTATGTTTGCAAGGGATTCTGGGTAACAGAACCTGGTGGGAGGCAGTCCAGTCACCCCATCCTGGATTCCCCTGGGTGTCTAGTTTTCAAAAATGTATAGGTTTGCTAGGTTTCCCTAGGTGCCGGCAGAGCGAGGGTTCAAAAACTACAGCTAGGCACTTTGCCAAAAAAGGGTCATTTTTCACTGCGAAATTGAGGTGTGACCACGTTGCGTTTTGCGCCGTTTCCTGTCGCAGGCACTAGGCCGACCCACACAAGTGAGGTACCATTTTTCTCGTAAGACTTTGGGGAACGCGGGGTGGGTGGAAATTTGTGGATCCACGCAGATTCCAGAACTTTCCACCACAGAAATGTGGGGAAAATGTGGTTTTTTTGACAATTTTTTATGTTTGCAAGGGATTCTGGGTAACAGAACCTGGTGGGAGGCAGTCAAGTCACCCCATCCTGGATTCCCCTGGTTGTCTAGTTTTCAAAAATGTATAGGTTTGCTAGGTTTCCCTAGGTGCCGGCAGAGGTAGGGTTCAAAAACTACAGCTAGGCACTTTGCAAAAAAAGGGTCATTTTTCACTGCGAAATTGAGGTGTGACCACGTTGCGTTTTGCGCCGTTTCCTGTCGAAGGCACTAGGCCGACCCACACAAGTGAGGTACCATTTTTATCGGGAGACTTAGGGTAACACAGAATTGTAGAGCAACTGTTATTACCTATTGACTTTCGATGCATTTCTGCCTTCCAAATGAAAGACAATGTGTAAAAAATAAGTCATTTTGAAAAATGACCTATAATTCTCATGCTAGTATGGGTACTCCCAATTTCGGAAATGTGCAAATATCTACTGTTTCTAAAATCTACATTTTGTTCCCATTTCAGAAATACATAGGTGTCTTTCATAACAATTTTTCCATGTATACATTTTCCCAAAATAATTGCTATATACCCGGTATTTAAAAAAAAATCATTGCAAGATGTTGCTCAATTATTGGCTCTGGGTTCAGTCGGGTTCTTGGTGAACCTACAAGTCCTATATATCCCCACAACCAGAAAGGTCCAGCGGATATAACGGTATATTGCCTTCAAATAGCTGTCATAATTAGAAGAAGTTACAGGTGAAAACGTTGACACAAATGGCTGTTTTTTTCAACTAATGTTCAATTTTTCCTTTATTTAACTGTTAGTTTCTATAAGGAAAACTTTAAAAATCTACACAAATGACCCCTTGCTGAATTCAGAATTTTGTCTACTTTTCAGAAATGTATGGCTTTCCAGGATCCATTATTGGTTTCATACCCATTTCTACCATTAACTGGAAGGAGGTTGAAAGCACAAAAAATTGCAAAAATAGGCTATGTCCCAGAAAAATGCCAAAACTGTGTAAAAAAGTTGGTTTTCTGACAAAAGTCTGCTTGTCCCTGAAATCTGGGAAGATGGTGATTTCATCCCCACAACCCCTTTTTGATGCCATTTGCAGGGAAAAATCAAGACGCTTTCATCTGTAGCCCTTTTTTCACATTTTTCACAAAAAAAAAAAATTTAGCTGTATTTTGACTAATTTCTGGGTCCCCTCCAGGGGAATCCACAAACCCTGGGTACCTTTACAATCCCCATGATGTTAGAAAAAAAGGACGCAAATTTGGCATGGATACCTTATGTGGTCAAAAAGTTACAGGGGCCTAAGCGCGCACTACCCCAAATAGCCAAAAAAAGGCTTAGCACAGGAGGGGAAAAGGCCTAGCAGCGAAGGGGTTAAAGGCACTTGCGCCTACACATACAGAAAGAAGCCTCATGGTCCTGTCTAGTTAAAGGAACTCACGCCTACACCAACAGAAAGAAGCTTCATGGTCCTGTCTAGTTAAAGGAACTCACGCCTTCACCTACAGAAAGAAGCTTCATGTTCCTGGCTAGTTAAAGGCACTCGCACCTACACAAATTCAGAAAGAAGCCTCATGGTCCTGTCTAGTTAAAGGCACTTGCACCTACACAAATTCAGAAAGAAGCCTCATGGTCCTGTCTAGTTAAAGGAACTCACGCCTACACCAACAGAAAGAAGCATCATGCTACTGGCTAGTTAAAGGCACTCGCGCCTACACATACAGAAAGAAGCTTCATGGTCCTGTCTAGTTAAAGGAACTCACGCCTACACCAACAGAAAGAAGCTTCATGCTCCTGGCTAGTTAAAGGCACTTGCGCCTACACAAATTCAGAAAGAAGCCTCATGGTCCTGTCTAGTTAAAGGCACTCGCACCTACACAAACAGAAAGAAGCTTCATGGTCCTGTCTAGTTAAAGGAACTCACGCCTACACCAACAGAAAGAAGCTTCATGCTCCTGGCTAGTTAAAGGCACTCGCGCCTACACAAATTCAGAAAGAAGCCTCATGGTCCTGTCTAGTTAAAGGAACTCACGCCTACACATACAGAAAGAAGCCTCATGGTCCTGTCTAGTTAAAGGCACTCACGCCTACACATACAGAAAGAAGCCTCATGGTCCTGTCTAGTTAAAGGCACTCGCGCCTACACATACAGAAAGAAGCCTCATGGTCCTGTCTAGTTAAAGGCACTCGCGCCTACACCAACAGAAAGAAGCATCATGGTCCTGTCTAGTTAAAGGAACTCACGCCTACACCAACAGAAAGAAGCTTCATGCTCCTGGCTAGTTAAAGGAACTCACGCCTACACCAACAGAAAGAAGCTTCATGCTCCTGGCTAGTTAAAGGCACTTGCGCCTACACCAACAGAAAGAAGCCTCATGGTCCTGTCTAGTTAAAGGCACTCGCGCCTACACATACAGAAAGAAGCCTCATGGTCCTGTCTAGTTAAAGGCACTCGCGCCTACACATACAGAGAGAAGCCTCATGGTCCTGTCTAGTTAAAGGCACTCGCACCTACACATTCAGAAAGAAGCTTCATTGTCCTGTCTAGTTAAAGGCACTCGCGCCTACACATACAGAAAGAAGCCTCATGGTCCTGTCTAGTTAAAGGCACTCGCGCCTACACATACAGAAAGAAGCTTCATTGTCCTGTCTAGTTAAAGGCACTCGCGCCTACACATACAGAAAGAAGCCTCGTGGTCCTGTCTAGTTAAAGTCACTCGCGCCTACACATACAGAAAGAAGCCTCATGGTCCTGTCTAGTTAAAGGCACTCGCGCCTACACATACAGAAAGAAGCCTCATGGTCCTGTCTAGTTAAAGGCACTCGCGCCTACACATACAGAAAGAAGCTTCATGGTCCTGTCTAGTTAAAGGCACTCGCGCCTACACATACAGAAAGAAGCCTCATGGTCCTGTCTAGTTAAAGGCACTCGCGCCTACACATACAGAAAGAAGCCTCATGGTCCTGTCTAGTTAAAGGCACTCGCGCCTACACATACAGAAAGAAGCCGCATGGTCCTGTCTAGTTAAAGGCACTCGCGCCTTTACATACAGAAAGAAGCCTCATGGTCCTGTCTAATTAAAGGCACTCGCGCCTACACATACAGAAAGAAGCCTCATGGTCCTGTCTAGTTAAAGGCACTCGCGCCTACACATACAGAAAGAAGCCTCATGGTCCTGTCTAGTTAAAGGCACTCGCGCCTTTACATACAGAAAGAAGCCTCATGGTCCTGTCTAATTAAAGGCGCTCGCGCCTACAGATACAGAAAGAAGCCTCATGGTCCTGTCTAATTAAAGGCACTCGCGCCTACACATACAGAAAGAAGCCTCGTGCTCCTGGCTAGTTAAAGGCACTCGCACTTACACATACAGAAAGAAGCGTCATGGTCCTGTCTAGTTAAAGGCACTCGCGCCTACACCAACAGAAAGAAGCGTCATGGTCCTGTCTAATTAAAGGCACTCGCGCCTACACATACAGAAAGAAGCCTCAAGCTCCTGGCTAGTTAAAGGCACTCGCACTTACACATACAGAAAGAAGCTTCATGGTCCTGTCTAGTTAAAGGCACTCGCGCCTACACCAACAGAAAGAAGCGTCATGGTCCTGTCTAGTTAAAGGCACTCGCGCCTACACATACAGAAAGAAGCCTCATGGTCCTGTCTAGTTAAAGGCACTCGCGCCTACACATACAAAAAGAAGCCTCATGGTCCTGTCTAGTTAAAGGCACTCGCGCCTACACATACAGAAAGAAGCTTCATTGTCCTGTCTAGTTAAAGGCACTCGCGCCTACACATACAGAAAGAAGCGTCATGGTCCTGTCTAGTTAAAGGCACTCGCGCCTACACATACAGAAAGAAGCCTCATGGTCCTGTCTAGTTAAAGGCACTCGCGCCTACACATACAGAAAGAAGCCTCATGGTCCTGTCTAGTTAAAGGCACTCGCGCCTACACATACAGAAAGAAGCCTCATGGTCCTGTCTAGTTAAAGGCACTCGCGCCTTTACATACAGAAAGAAGCCTCATGGTCCTGTCTAGTTAAAGGCACTCGCGCCTACACATACAGAAAGAAGCCTCATGGTCCTGTCTAGTTAAAGGCACTCGCGCCTTTACATACAGAAAGAAGCCTCATGGTCCTGTCTAATTAAAGGCGCTCGCGCCTACAGATACAGAAAGAAGCCTCATGGTCCTGTCTAATTAAAGGCACTCGCGCCTACACATACAGAAAGAAGCCTCATGCTCCTGGCTAGTTAAAGGCACTCGCACTTACACATACAGAAAGAAGCGTCATGGTCCTGTCTAGTTAAAGGCACTCACGCCTACACCAACAGAAAGAAGCGTCATGGTCCTGTCTAATTAAAGGCACTCGCGCCTACACATACAGAAAGAAGCCTCATGCTCCTGGCTAGTTAAAGGCACTCGCACTTACACATACAGAAAGAAGCTTCATGGTCCTGTCTAGTTAAAGGCACTCGCGCCTACACATACAGAGAGAAGCTTCATTGTCCTGTCTAGTTAAAGGCACTCGCGCCTACACATACAGAGAGAAGCCTCATGGTCCTGTCTAGTTAAAGTCACTCGCGCCAACACATACAGAAAGAAGCTTCATTGTCCTGTCTAGTTAAAGGCACTCGCGCCTACACCAACAGAAAGAAGCGTCATGGTCCTGTCTAGTTAAAGGCACTCGCGCCTACACATACAGAAAGAAGCCTCATGGTCCTGTCTAGTTAAAGGCACTCGCACCTACACATACAGAAAGAAGCCTCATGGTCCTGTCTAGTTAAAGGAACTCGCGCCTACACATACAGAAAGAAGCTTCATGCTCCTGTCTAGTTAAAGGCACTGGCGCCTACACATACAAAAAGAAGCCTCATGGTCCTGTCTAGTTAAAGGCACTCGCGCCTACACATACAGAAAGAAGCTTCATGCTCCTGTCTAGTTAAAGGCACTGGCGCCTACACATACAAAAAGAAGCCTCATGGTCCTGTCTAGTTAAAGGCACTCGCGCCTACACATACAGAAAGAAGCTTCATGCTCCTGGCTAGTTAAAGGCACTCGCGCCTACACATACAGAAAGAAGCTTCATTGTCCTGTCTAGTTAAAGGCACTCGCGCCTACACATACAGAAAGAAGCGTCATGGTCCTGTCTAGTTAAAGGCACTCGCGCCTACACATACAGAAAGAAGCCTCGTGGTCCTGTCTAGTTAAAGTCACTCGCGCCTACACATACAGAGAGAAGCTTCATTGTCCTGTCTAGTTAAAGGCACTTGCGCCTACACATACAGAGAGAAGCTTCATTGTCCTGTCTAGTTAAAGGCACTCGCGCCTACACATACAGAGAGAAGCCTCATGGTCCTGTCTAGTTAAAGGCACTCGCGCCTACACATACAGAGAGAAGCTTCATTGTCCTGTCTAGTTAAAGGCACTCGCGCCTACACATACAGAAAGAAGCCTCATGGTCCTGTCTAGTTAAAGGCACTCGCGCCTACACATACAGAAAGAAGCCTCATGGTCCTGTCTAGTTAAAGGCACTCGCGCCTACACATACAGAAAGAAGCCTTGTGGTCCTGTCTAGTTAAAGGCACTCGCGCCTACACATACAGAAAGAAGCGTCATGGTCCTGTCTAGTTAAAGGCACTCGCGCCTACACATACAGAAAGAAGCCTCATGGTCCTGTCTAGTTAAAGGCACTCGCGCCTACACATACAGAAAGAAGCCTCGTGGTCCTGTCTAGTTAAAGTCACTCGCGCCTACACATACAGAAAGAAGCCTCATGGTCCTGTCTAGTTAAAGGCACTCGCGCCTACACATACAGAAAGAAGCCTCATGGTCCTGTCTAGTTAAAGGCACTCGCGCCTACACATACAGAAAGAAGCGTCATGGTCCTGTCTAGTTAAAGGCACTCGCGCCTACACATACAGAAAGAAGCCTCGTGGTCCTGTCTAGTTAAAGTCACTCGCGCCTACACATACAGAGAGAAGCTTCATTGTCCTGTCTAGTTAAAGGCACTTGCGCCTACACATACAGAGAGAAGCTTCATTGTCCTGTCTAGTTAAAGGCACTCGCGCCTACACATACAGAAAGAAGCCTCATGGTCCTGTCTAGTTAAAGGCACTCGCGCCTACACATACAGAAAGAAGCTTCATGGTCCTGTCTAGTTAAAGGCACTCGCGCCTACACATACAGAAAGAAGCTTCATTGTCCTGTCTAGTTAAAGGCACTCGCGCCTACACATACAGAGAGAAGCCTCATGGTCCTGTCTAGTTAAAGGCACTCGCGCCTACACCAACAGAAAGAAGCCTCATGGTCCTGTCTAGTTAAAGGGACTTACGTCTATAATCCATAGGAGACTGATTAGGTATTACCCTAAGTGACACAGTTACCTATAGTAGTGACAACTGTTCCTGCGAAGAAGAAGGAGCTGCTGAAGTCCCAGTTGCTTGGATTGCTTGAATTTCCTTTCGGGTTCACGCCGTTCTCCCAGGCTTCAATGATGATCTGACAGAAACAAAGTTTTGTTCACACATTAGAAGGTATTACCAGACAATTCTTGATTTTATAATAATTCTGAGGACTCATAGCATGAGGTTTGCCACATCCCCAGCGCTGTGTCACAGTGATTTGAGGGTGTTTGATGGCAGCAGTGCTTCGAGGTCGGTGGTGACCCTTTACCTTACCTTTCAGCGATTCCTCACCTCGTGGGTATCTGACTAACCATCTGCACCCCAAAGAATTAGGCAAGCATGCACACAAAAAGAAAATGCATGGGGACTGGACATTTCTACAGCTGTAAGAAACACCAGTATGCATCTAAATACTGCTAATGACATTATGGTTAATAGCAACTAGATCATATAGGCCTCTACAGAAGAGATGTGATGGTTACAAACGAACACCTAACTCCCCGGGACCGCCACCCAAATATGGTGGGTTATGCAGCCATGATGCCCACCAGTGCACTGCTCATGACCTCACAAAGGGCATCAAGGATGACGTCACTAATGACAACATAAATGTTATCACCTATGAAGCAACATTAAAGAGAAATGAAAGGTGTCTGCAGTTTCACTCATAACATCTGCATTTCCCAACAGATGTTAAGGGCTGCTGTAAGTCTTCTCTGCCGCTATTAACATCCGAATGTCCTCTCAGGTAACACATAGAAAGTCAAACAATGGCCACAGCTGCACTTCCAATTCATTCCATCATCACAGACATTAAAGCAGTTTTATATAGGAAGTGCCACTGTCACCATGCAGGTGTACTCACATCAAATACATAGAACTGAAATGCTCCTGTAATGACCTCTCCAAGCAATACATATCAATTGCATTAAATGCAGTTATAAGGCTGCAGTACCTCAGTTTAAGCAGAGCCACTGAATTATGCGGCAAAGGAGGACAAAATTATTTGGCAGGGTTTACTCAATTATGCGGTGTGAAAACGCAAATTATGTGTTATAATGCAGCACATTTTGTGATAGTATCAATTCATTATTTTTTCATTTTTACACATGGTAACACTGTCTGGTCAAAGGTTTCACCTTATTAGTACTAGCTTCACATCCAAATACAACACTTTGCAACTGAAAGATGAACCATCAACTTTTGTGAAGTGCCTTCCGCTGCACAGCATCACGTGTCACTGCATTTTTAGTAACTTTGATCCGTTTGAGCAAGAAACTATTTTTTGTTAAAATCTGCAAATTATGCAGCAGATGATGGATTATGTGGCAAATGTGGCAAATTCATAAATATGCGGGAAATGCCACTACCGCATACTCACATAATTCTAGTGGCCTTGAGTATAAGATAGATAGATAGATAGATAGATAGATAGATAGACAGATAGATAGATAGAAAGATAGATGGATAACTAGCAATAACTTGCACCATGTCATGCACTGCTTATTACATCACATATTACATCACTCATATGTTAATTAACATCATTCATAACATCAATGACATAATTGATGACATTACTACTAACATCAGCTAGTGAATGTGATAATGTCTTATAGGCAGGACATCTGGAATTATGCGGCAGGGGAGGACCAAATTACGCAGCAGTGCTGACTAAATTATGCAGCAAGAAAAGGCAATTTATGCAGTGTAATGCAGCATATTTTGTGATAGTATTACTTCCCTATTTTGTCATTTTCACACAGATTAAAACTGTCTGGGCACAGGCTTCAACTCATCAGTACTATTTAATACCCATATACACATTAAACAACAGAAAGGGGACCTGTCAACTTTTGAACAGGGCCTTCCACTGCATGGCAACACGTTTCCCTGCATTTTTAAAAACTTTGATCTGTTTGAGCTATAAACATGTCTTGATTAAAATCTCAATATTATGCAGCAGATGATGGATAATGTGGCAAATGTAACAAATCTATAATTATACGGAAAACTCTGCCTATAGGCTTTGTGGACTTGAATGAATTCAGCAAGCTACACCTGTGCCCAATTTTTTATTACCAATCAAGTGATAATGGACATAACCTTTGACCTCGTGCTGGACACACAGCATATCTATCCAGATGCCCACATCTGGTGGATGTTACTCTCTTTTTACTGGTATTCCCCCACCTAACAAACAAAATGCCTTCACAGACTTTACTTTTTTTGTAACTTGAACACCCTCCAAAAAGAGTTGGTACTCTATTCAGCTTAATGAGATCACGCCGACTTCACATGACCCGCAATTTTAAGTCAGAAAGTTGACAGGTATGTAATTGCCGAAGATAAAATACCTTCTCCCAGGCCCTAAAAAACCCTCTGTAGTTTCGTAAAATACGCAACACACCTCCCTGAGATTAACACAATAGCATCCAACCTTATAGCCTTATTTATAACCACACTGTGAGTTAGACCATCTCTAGTGAGTCACCCCTACATTCGAAACAATTCCACAATCTGCAGTGCTTGAAAATATTCAGTGGATTTCTCGAAATAAACACCTTCACCTAATAAACCTCCTCTTTTCCTTTTCATTTGTCTATTGCACTGCTGTTTTAAAGGGGCACGTGCCCAGACATCCACTGGTGGATAATCTATTGTGAACAGAAGATTTTTCTTTTCTCAGACATTTTTGCAACATGCTTTGGCTTTAAGCCACAACCCACTTTGAAACATACCTCTGCAACGCACATCATATCGGCTCAGCCGCTACCTTGTTTAACATGGAATACTACTTGCACCCGGGACTTTACTGGTTTGTAAACTGTGCACCATATAACCCATAGTTACAAAGAGATGTAGACATATGTTTGTGCCAAATTGGTACGTATGCCTGAGGCTGGTGTAACGAGGAGAAATGTATTTATTTATCCTCGTTATTTCCTCATAACATGTGTGCTGCATTATGCAGCACACAGACACCTTCCTGCAAAAAAACCTATCCTGACCATAACACTATTTCACCATGGCGCAAGGGTGCCTGAGTTGGCGCTAGGGAGCCTCAAGTGCAAGAAGAGAGCAGAAGTGGCCATTTCTTTGAAGGTGTGGAGCAGTTCTGCCCTCTCCAGGTGACGCGATGCAGTGCAGCAACTTTGCTTGCTTCTTGCTGTATTGCACCCCTTCTTTGTAAATATGCCCCTTGAGTCACGTCGACTATGCACTGATTTTGGTGGGTTTTTTTATTGATCCCACCCATTGCTCACAGGATATTTCATGGTGACGTGGTGACGTGTTGTAGATGCTGATTGTGTTATCTTGAAAAGGGTGTTTAGCTGTTGAATGAACTCCATTCAGCCTGGTTTCGGGACCTTTCTCCCACGGACCAATATTTTGGGAATGTTGCTTCAAGGTGACGTAGTCAGACAGTCTATGACAAAAACGCATATTGAATAAGTAGGTTAGCGTCACAGCCGGATGGGAGCCCTGGAAGACGGTCAACAGTTGCTCTCCGCCTCTGAGCAATCACTGGACCTCCGTACTAGTTAAAGTTCAAAGGGGCATATTAGCAAGGGCTGGCGATCAAATTATCGCCGCTTTAGCGTCCGTTTTCAGGCGAAAAGCGGCGATAATTTTATCGCTTTATCAACAAGGACACGCTAGCGCGTGTATTGTTGACTTAGCGCCCGTTCCCAGCACGCCTAACTTCGCATCGCTAATGAGATGCAAAGTAGGCGTGCCTGACTAAACTGCACGGGTAAACCTCGCTAAGCCAGCTACGCGATATTTACAACATGCCCCGGACCTGCGAAGCGATATTCAAATTTCGCGCTAGGCACCCCTTAACGCTGGATTCTAACGTCTGGTATTTTCTTGACTACACTATGTTTACTATGGGAGGTGAATTCTAGGGTTGAGGCCACAGGGCCCTATCATCAAGCTTAACTCCATTTTTGCTGGATTATCGCTGGTTCTCCAGCGATGTTGCCCCATATCGCCGGCTATCGCTGGGAATATTATCGCCAAAGCAATAAGCATTGTTGATACAGCGCTAGCCTGGCGATAATTTCCTGCGATAGTAAAAAACGCGCTAAGCGCGTTCAGCGATGATTATCGCTGCGGCTTGCTAATATGCCCCAAAGTTCGCAAACTGTTAAGAGGAGATTACACAAAGCCTGCGTTTACTCTGGGGACCTGAATGCGCCAAATTATATGTATCACTATTGTGTTCTTTTTTATGACCCAGACATGTTGCTGGTTTCCAGCTGCACTGTGAGCAGTAGCTTTGTTTCACTTTCCTGCGTCAGCCCTAAACCTGAATGTTATTATGTTAACACTAGATGGCAGCATTGACTAAGGAATACACATGACTGCATTTCTGTTCCTGATTCTGGCACGCATAGAGACTCCATGAGCTGTTTAACTACAGACAGACCTATCTGCTGGCAGGGCTTGGTATATCAACTATATATGCTGTATCCATCCGCAGAGGGATGGTTCACTTTTATGTCAATCGGCTTCCCTTCCATCACCGAATACCATGCATCACTGATGCAACATCAGTGATGGAACCACCCCTTTCAGCCAGGGCCAGCCCTCAAAACGGCCAGGGCATGGCATAGACACTGCACACAAGTGGAGCTGAGACAAGCTGCAGAAGACATGGACAAAACCCTAGGGGTTCAGCAAAGAGGCCAAGATGCACATATTTTCACAGAGCAGCCAGTTGTACTGGTACTGTGCTGCATTTCACAAGGGGGGGACGGGGGGAGAGGGGGCACAGCGCAGCACCTTATCTACAGAGACAGGGCAGCTGCTGGCGTCGTCCCTGTGCCTGCACTAAAGCAGTGCTTACTTTGTATAAATAAGTGCCAGGGCCCTTCTCAATAGGTCCCCCAGCTTGTACAACCCACTGCCCCTGCCAGCACTGCCAATACCAGTACCAACACAGCCACTAACCAGCACACTCATACAAGTGTGACAATTTGGACTATTCCAGCCACACAACCCTATAGGAATGGGCAGGGTGAAAGGCATTATTCATTTTTAATGTATATTAAAAAATGAAACACTGCGCTGTCCCCAAGTCAAAATGAGAGAAACAGGTCCAGCAGGTGGTGGACTGTTATAAGTGCTGGTGTTGAGAATTAAGTGCTGTTGCTGAGCACCAGCAAACACAGGCTCAAATTAACTGTTGCACTCATGCTCTAAGAGGCAGATGGGAGGAAAGTATCCAGAGTACACCATCCCTACTTTAACTCACAGAAATAGTACTCTAGGGGGTATATTCACAAGAACGTGTGCTAAACATCTCAAAAAAATGTTAACGCAACTTTACACATCGCAGCCGATCGCGGGAAAATAACCCTGTGTTAACGTGGAATTCACAACACGGCGGTACCATGCGATAGTCCCCCGAAAACGCGGCCAATGTCCGCGATACAATCACCGCAAACGTGATAAAAACATAAACCTCAACGTGAAAAAACATGCGATGGGCCAAAGCGCGATGAGGAAATCAGCGATAAGCAGCGAGAGGCCAGCAAAACCCATGCGTAATGCGGGAAAAAGCACAAGAACAGCATACGGAAAATGCCACCACAAACCAAATCAACTGCGGAGTACCACGGACGCACCCTGACCGACTGCAGAGGACAACATGAACCCCACAATCCCCACGGAGGAACACCCAGGAATACAGGGCACGTGGAAGGGCAATGAGAAGAGGAAGAGGAAGACGGGGTACAGTCTACAGGAAAACCACATGATCACCACGGATGAGACAGAACACCACCACCAACTGTACGTCACCTCCAACGTGTCATTGGCAACAAAGAGGCAAAGATGGCACACCACCTCGGACCATGTGAATGCCGCCGCATGGCAGAGGAGGACAATGGAAGAGCACAAGAGGCGCTGGACTGATGTGAATGGCAAAACCAAGAAGAAACTCGCTGCCAACACGAAAGCAGCAACGCACCCCGGAGGAGGGGGGCCAGCAGAACACCAGGAGCTGAATGACATGGAGAAGATGGTGGCCACATTCACCAGTCTGGAGACGGTGACATGAGTTGGTGATCTGGACACTGCCCAACATGACCCAGCATCACATCAACATGGTGGGTAGCGACCTGGGAGTGGGGGGACGGGTGGAGATGGGCACAATGGCACACATGCACAATCCAGCAGGGCACACTGCACACCCACAATGACTCTGGTTCATGTCCCTGATCCCACGGGAACACTCCAGCACACACACAAACACCAAGTAGTCCCACGAACAGCCTGTGCCCAAAGGGGCACCCACCCAACACATCAACAGTCACACAACCAACACATGCCCACGTGCGAACATGCGAACATGCACATACATCAGCCACACTGACAATGCAAGAGACACCACATGACCAGTAGCTTGGCTGCAGTCCTATCATCATGGCAATGTACACGGCACGACACTGAGGTGGCTGAGTGCGGACAACACCCGAAAAGGAGCAGGTCAGACTCGGACACAACTACCTGCACAAACAACCCCTGACGTCAACGACACATCTGCGGACAAACCATGCCCAAGAGTCACAACTCGACAAAGAGCACAAGTTACCCAAGTCTACAACATCTCAGCACCTTGGAAGCACAGAACTGACAGGCACACAGCATGAAAGGGATCAGTGGCAGAGAAATCAGAGCCGCAGGAGCGAATCACCCACCGTGCAGCATACGCACATAAGTATAAGTGCACCTCGACATTGACAACATCCCAGTACAAACAGCAACACCTCCACAACAGAACACAGGACACAACTGGTGGCGCAAATGTGTACAACATGGCAAATCACATCTGGCACAGCAGGAAACTGTGACATGACAATGTACAAGTACAACATGTAACCTGCAAATATGTTTTATTCACACATGCTGTGCTTGTGGACATTTTGTACTGTCCCATGATTTCCAGGGACGGCCACAATGTGACGTTCTCATGAGAAGAAATTGTTAATGATGGTGTTCCTACGGGCCATTCCTGCCGCAGCTGCAGTGGGATGTGGGCCACCTGCCCCATCGTCCCCAACATCGTCTGGTACTTCTGGAACTGGGATCCATGGGGCATTGGTGCGTACACAGATGTTGTGCAACACACAACATGCAACGATCATCTTGCACACGATGTCCGGGCTGTACAGGAGCTTCCCACCTGTGCCGTCCAGGCACCTGAAACGTGACTTCAACACGCCAAATGTGCGTTCAATGATGCCCCTGGTGCGTATGTGGGATGCATTGTACTGCCTCTGGGCGGGTGTGTTCGGGTCTCGGAGGGGTGTCATCATCCAAGGGCAGAGTGCATATCCTTGATCACCTGGGACAGTGCAGAGAGAAAAGAGTCAATACTTGGTTCGGCATGATGTGATGGCAGGCCCACTGATCCAGTGACACCTGTGCTGGCTGTGTGTGGGGTGAGTGTAAGCCAGCCCTCAGGGAGTAGCTGGTGCTGGCAACAACTCCAACAGTCATCAGGCACTCAGAAATGCAATGTCAGAACAACAAGGGAGCATGACTTGAGTCGCACAGGGTTAGTGGCCCTGGATGCACAGCGGCCGACACGGGCCCACCGCCACGGGACGCTGACCTGCGGGAGACTGGGGTAGGGTCATGAGGGCAGAGCAGGGTCTCGTATGTCTCAGAGGTGCCTTCCGTGGAGTGTCTCGGGGAGAATGGGAGGTGTACCCCAGGGCATGAAGCAGAGGGCACATGCCAGCTGTGACCGGCAACATGGCGGATATGAATGCCACAGACTCATGCCAGACACCAAGTCCATACCTGCCCGTTGCTGATGACAACCACCAGGCCACAGGCTCAGACACCAACGATGTCCCGCCGGAGGCTGATGGTCACTCACGGCGCACAGGGTTAGTGGCACCAGGTCAGTCCTTGCTACTGGTTGACCTCCTCCGTAACCGTGTTACCACCGGACTGTGACGCATCTCCCTCTCAGTCCTCCCCCTGCGTACACTGGCATGGACCCTGCCATTGATTAATGATGACTCAGTTCAAGATGTGGGACATGCTGGACTGCAGTGTAGCCGGGATGCAGCGGTGGGGTATGTCAACGAATGGGGACCCCTGGGGGCCTGTGTCACGGAGGACAGCGATGGCCTGAGGAGGCCGCCAAGGTCGCGGGCATGGGTCTTGGAGCTAGCACCGGCACGTGGTGGGCCCTCTTTAACACACGACGGTGTCGGCAGGTGAGCAGTGCGGCCTTGAAGCGCTGGTGCGGGTAGGCCTGGTCTGGGTATCAGCGTCCTGGGGTGCAGCAGGCACACAGGCTCGCAGGCCCCGCTGCTCACGGCGTTTGCCTCGTGGCGGACTGCAAGGTGCCGCCCTGGCAGTGACGTTGGCCTTTCCGGGAGTGAACCACGCTCTGCGCCACGGGGTTTTTGTCCACACCCCTGCGCAGGCCTGGCGTACTCTGGGCCCACCCACTATGATCACGCACACAGGGGGGGACGCAGCGAGCGACATTTCCGTGATCTGACCCACGGCCTGGGGTGACATGGTTGCGTCCACTGTTCACTACTCTCCAGTCACCAGCAGTTGATGTCTGCATGGACATATCTGTGGTTTGCATAGCCATGTCTGTCCAGCACATCCACGCATCACTTGTCGTTGTGTACATTCCCATTCACGGGTCACTTGCATCCTTCGCACATGGCTGCATTCCGCATCTCCACACGTTCAGCTGTTGTGTGGCTGTGGTGCCATGATATAGCTGTATTGTGTGCAGGGAAGCCCAGGATCCCCATGGAGTTGTGTTGTCGTGTCTGGTAGGTGGGCATGTTTATTGACATGTTGTATGTGGTTTGGTCACGTGTGCATTCCCACAGTTGTGCGTTGTGTGATGGTGGCTTTGAGGTGTGTGGTGTGTTGATTTGGCACTTACCAACGAGCAGTCCAGTTCCATAGATGCCATCCTGGAAGCGCTGGTTGATGATCGACTGTCGGAAGATGTAGGAATCGTGCACACTGCCTGGGTAGTTTGCGACGATATTGGTGAACATTCCCCGGTGGTCCACTATTGCCTGCACATTGATGGAATGCGTGTGCTTTCTGTTGCGGTAGTGGTGTGCAGTATCCGCAGGGGGCACAAGTGGGACATGTGTGCAGTCAATGGCCCCCAACACGTGTGGGAAGCTAGCAAAGGCATAGAAGCCTTGCTTTGTCTCCAGCTGTTCCTGCGCAGTGTGGGGGAAGTGAAGGTACTGGGGTATGAAGCTGATGATGGCATCCAGGACAGGTGTGATGAACTTTGATAGGGCTGGCTGTGAGACTCCTCTGACTCTGGCAGTTGTTGGATGGAAGGTACCAGAGGCCAACAGGTGCAGCACAGCCAGCAGCTTTGTCTGCGGAGGGATGTTGGTTCTCCGCTGGGTTGGGACCGCCAACCTGTGGGCGATGTGGGTCATGATGCGGATGATGGTTGTCCTTTTGAGCCTGTAGTGGGCAATGACTTCCTCGGGCGTTAGGTCTGTGAGACTGGTGCGTTTTCAGTATGTCCGCTGTCTTACTCTGCGCTGCCTCTGTGGTGGTCCGGGGGGGGGGAGGCCGGTCCTGGGGGTGGTGGCGGTCCTGGGGGTGGTGGCGGTGGGTGTTGTGGCCCTATTGGGGCTCCGAGCTGCATGATGAGTAGCTCCATGGCGTAGTTTGTCCTTCGGGTGTGGCTGTGTGCGGGGCTCCGTTGCCTACTGCAGGTAGTCGTCCGGCTTTACACCAGCAGAAGGCAGGTGTTAAATACCTGCTGCTACCGCGGCTTATCGCGTGGGTTTGACTCGCATCGCAGATCTGGCAGTTCGTTGTGAAAGTGGAGTAGTGGTGTTTTCGTGTGTTTTTGCACGGGAACGCCAACTCTGCATCTCATTAGGGTTAGTTGGTGGTGTCCTCCCTGGGGTTAAGTTTTGGGGCAGTTATCGCGGGAATACTGGCGATGTCTGCAGTTTACACCCGCTTGTGAATGGGGTGTTAAATCTATCTCCACTTTTGATGCGTTAAGGTGGGGATAACTCGGAGATAGGTCCTTGTGAATATGCCCCTAGGTGTAGACAAGAAGGAAAGATCTCTTTGGTGCAACCTGAAGAGGAATAGCTCCTTTAGAATGAAAGCCCACACCCAACCCAGGGCGGCGTGATTCCTTATCGGGCTGCTTCACACATTGGCCAGATGTAAGTGCTAGTGTGGCCACTGCTGTAAATACCCCAGTGGGGTATATGTACAAGCCCGATCGCCACTGGAACGTCACTTTGCACGACATTCCTGTGGGATATCGGCTTCGCCTTATTTACAAGGCAGTGTTAAGCCACTTAAGGTGGCTTAACGCCGCCTTGTAAATAAGGCCCCTTTTACGCTATGCTTAGCATGAAAGGGGAGGGCAATGGGTGTTGCGGTGGGCGTTCTGCTGCAACACCCATTGACTCTGAGGCTGCCCCCTATTTACAAGGGCAGCGTAAATAGGAGGCAGCGCAAGAATTAAGACAGGGAAAACCTGGTCTTACCCTGGTGCAATGAGGAGAAATGCTTTATTTCTCCTCGTTTTTGCTGTTTCCATGTGTGCTGCCTTGTGCAGCATACATGGAAACAGCAAAAGGCCAATGATTGTTTATGTGCAGGAAGGTCACCCTTCCTGCACATAAACAATAATTTTTTTTAAATGCCGTTTTGCAACTTCTGTGAAAGCTGCATTAAGCAGTCCACATAGAAGTTACAAAACGCCATTTAAAGATTGTTTATGTGCAGGAAGAGGGACCTTCCCCTGCACGCAGACGCCCTTGCACTATGGTGCAAGGGTGCCTGCGTTGGCGCTAGGCTGCTAAGTGTAGCGCCAGCGCAGGGGGAAACGCAGGGCTGCACAATATCCTTGTAAATATGGTGCAGCTCTGCGTTTTGGAAGTGACGGAGTGTGGCGTTAAGCCAGGAAGGCTAACGCCACGCTCCGCCACTTCCCTTGTGAATATGCCCCTATGTGTGTTGGATGATGTAGTGAAGGGGTTCTAGAGTGTGATTTTAACAGTGGGGAGATGGAAATGGAAGAAATAGCTAAAACTATATACCAGCGGACAATAAATGCTGACGCTGCATTCCAGTTACGAAGGGTCCAGACTTCAGCAGCCAGGCTTCTTCTACGCGCGGACCCTGGGGCCGCAGCACCCTAGCTCGTGGTCGTCACCTTGCACAGACTGCACAAACCCTCGTCGTCGTCATCATCATCACCGTAATCATAAGCATTATTATTATTAATAATAACAAGAAAAATATTAATAATAATATTAACAATAATAGTAATAATAATAATTATTATTATTTTTATTATTATTAATAATAAAATAATTCTAATAATAATGACATTATATTATATTATAATTATTATTGCTGGATTATTATTATTATTAGTATTAGTAGTAGTATTATAATAATAATTATTACAATGTTTTAATTATTATTATCATCATTATTATTATTATTAATCATAACATTATTACTATTATTATTATTAATAACGGTTTAATTCTTTTATTATTATTATTATTATTATTATTATTAATGGTATTATTAATGCTAATATTATAAGTATTATTAATAATCTTATGAATGGTATTATTATTATTCCAACTCTAGTCAGTCAACATGTTTCGCGCCTCTAGTGGTCAGGAGGATCCGTGGCGCTTCGTCAGGACAGGAATAGTGAGTGAATCTTCCTACCCCACAAATGTGTCAAAAGTGGTGTCCTCTGAGTGGTACCTACTTTTTGATGTTGGCTTTCCAACCTCATTCGGGGGAAGCAGAGGACGAGGGTAGGTGCAACGACAAGATTGCACACAGAAACCTTTAGCACGACTGAGCGGGGCACCTCTGCCACACCCTAGGGAGGACTTTTATCTCCAGTTGGAGGTTGGAAAGCCAACATCAAAAAGTAATTGGACCCTAAAGAGGGAACTCACATCAGACTACCAGGGTACTTTATGACCCCATTGGTATCATTTACCTATAAAGGTTTTTAATCTGGCAGGGCGGTCCAGTAATTAAAAGTAGTTGGTGGCCTCCCTGACCAGTTTTAACCCACATCATCACACATGAGATACCACATCACCTAGACTCTATCTTGCATTCATCATACGGCATACCAATAAAAGATCTCCACCAAAGTGACCCTTCGGGGGACCCATTGTGCATTGCAGCGCCAGCTCAACGAGGAGCAATAGCCCTATGATGAAGCATGACATCCCTTTGGGATGTGTGAGGGCAACATAAAACAGTCCTTCTGACTGTCACCGTGCATATGCCCAAGTCCTACACAACCTGTCGATATATCTCCTCTTTCTCTTTAGGAACAGTAGCCCTAATTTTTGTTTGTGACATAAACCAAGGAGCACTGGCACTGGACCTCCCATCCAGCTCCTAGTCCCCCACCTCCTCTCTCTAGGAAATCCTTTGATACATGATTGCTAAAAGCAGACATTAACTTAGGGGAACTAGTAGGTAAATCATGGAGCATGTCTTCCTACTCTAAATAGTACAAAAATAGCTACTCCAGATAATGTATGCGGACAAAAACGCACACAGCATGTGAAAAAGGGACAAAGCCCTCCCCGCCCAAGGGGTGGAATGATTAATCATAGAGCTCCTCCTTACATTGACACTCAGATGAGAGAGAAGCTTTTTGAGGTGTACAAATAGAAGAACTCCCATGAGTACTGGTGTGAGTGTATAGATTTTGATAAGTGCAGAGGGGAAAAAATGGTGGACGAGAAAAATGATTAAAACAACCTCCCGGTAGACTCTAATTTTATTTTTGTGTCCAATGGGTAGAAAGCAGTTAAAAGAGCGGGTATTATTTCAACCCGAGAGGAGTGGTCAACATGTTTCGGCCTGGATCAATACCCCCAACAATGATGTGTTAAAGCACCCACACCAACACTCATAGGATTTCTAGGTCAATTAAGTGTAACCAGGTAGTGCAGTGAACGCATCAAGATCTACACACCACCTGGTTAAAATACCCTCAAGAACATATTGTTATATATTTAGCTATATTTTTATTTGGGGTGATTTATAATTATTTTGGTGATGTAATATATTTTTTGTTAAAACATGTTTATATGTTGTTTAATGTTCATTTAAATGTTTTGTTTGATGTAAAAACTAGTTACTTTTATGTTTATTAATGATAATTTAACTATTTTGCCAATATTATTGCAGTCGATATTGTGTGAGGCGATTCTTTTAACTAATCATATGTTTATTTAAAGGTAACAATATTTTTGGTTCTGATACTTTTGTTTTCGATATAAGTATAAACATATTTTTTCTGCAGCAATACTTTTGTTCTCATTAGTTGTAGTTTTGTTGTTAATGATATTTAATTTCCAATATTTTTACATATCGATATTTTGCGCATTGCTATTGTGCCATTAAACCATAAAAACCTCCGGCCCCAGATGTTCAGTGGAAGGGATAAAAACCTCAGACCCCAGATGTTCAGTAGAAGCGTTAAAAACCTCAGACCCCTAATGCTCCATAGAAGGGATAAAAACCTCCTCTTAGTCCAAATGTCCAGTTGAAGGGATAAAAACCTCAGAACCTAGATGACCAGTAGATGGGATAAAAAACACAGATGTCCTTTCTAAGGGATAAAAACCTCAGATCCCGAATGTCCAGTAGAAGGGATAAAAACCACAAGCCAATGATGTCCAGTAGAAGGGATAAAAACCTCCTCATAGTCCAGATGTCCAGTAGAAGGGATACAAAGTCAGACCCCAGATGACCAGTGGAAGGGATAAAAACCTCAGACCCCTTTTGTCCAATAGAAGAGATAAAATCCTCAGATTCTATATGTCCAGTAGAAGGGATCAAAACCTTAGACCCCAGTTGCCAAATGGAATGGATAAAAACCTCAGACCCAGATTTCTAGTATAAGGGATGAAAACATACTCATAGTCCAGCTGTCCTGTAGAAGGAAGAAAAACCTCAGATCCCCAATGTCCAGTGGAATGGATACAAATCTTAGACCTCCCCTCCCCCCCAGACGTGTAGTAGATGGGATAAAAATCTTGGCTGTCCAGTAGAAGGGATAAATACCTCCTCATAGTCCAGATTTCAAGTAGAAGAAATAAAAACCTCATACCCCAGATGTCAAGTAGAATGGATAAAAACCTCAGATCCCAAATGTCCAGTAGAAGGGATACAAATCTCAGATCCTAGATGGCCAGTAGATGGGATAAAAACCTCAGATGTACTGTAAAAGGGATAACAGCATCAGATCCCAGATGTCCAGTAAAAGGGATAAAAAGCTCAGACCCAGATGCCCAGTAGAAGGGATAAAAACTTCCTCATAGTCCAGGTGTCCAGTGGAAGGGATAAAAACCTCAGATGTTCAGTGGAAAGGATAAAAACCTTAGACCCTGCATATGCAGCAGAAGGGCTAAAAACCTCAGACCCTGGATATGCAGGGTCTGAGATGAAACCCTTAGACCCCAGATGTCCAGTGGGAGAGATAAATCCTTCAGACTCCAGATGTCCAGTAGAAGGGATAAAAACCACAGATCCCAGATGTCCAGTGGATGAGCTAAAATCCTGGGATGTCCTGTAGAAGGGATAAATATCTCCTCATAGTCCAGATGTCCAGTAGAAGGGATGAAAACCTCAAGCCCCAGATGTCCAGCAGAAGGGACAAAAACATCAGACCCCAGATGACCAGTTGAAGGGATGAAAACCTCATCATAGTCCAGATGTCCAGTGGAAGAGATAAAAATCCTAGATGTCTAGTAGAAAGGATAAAAACATCAGACCACTAATGTCTAGTAGAATAGATAAAAAAAAACAGATCCCAGATGTCCAGTGGAATGGATAAAATCCTCAGACCCCAGAAGTCCAAAGGAAGGGATAAAAGCCTCAGACCCCAGATGTCCAGTGGAAGGGATGGAAATCTCAGATCCCAGATGCCCCGAGAAGTGATAAAAACCTCAGATCCCAGAAGTCCAGTGGAAGGGATAAAACCCTCAAATTCCAGATGTCTAGTAGAAGTAGGTAAAACTTCAGCTGTCCACTAGAAGGGATAAACCTCAGATCCCAGATGTCCAGTAGAAGGGATAAAAGCCTCAGACCCCAGATGTCTAGTAGAAAATGTGTCTCTTAATACAGTGAGTGCCTTAAATTTGGCTTGATTCTCCCAAGGTCATGACCCATAAAAATTACAAGCCATCTGCAGCAGGGAACTACCTGTCACTCTCTCTTCACCAGTATGTGCACCTTTCTGTTTACAAATGCGAGGTGCTCAATGTGGATTATTACAGCTCCTGTTTTTAGGACATCGCACGCCGCTTCACACTATTTCCAGGACTGTCCCTCTGAGGGGGTCCTGTTAATTGGCCTGCCCCAGTGAGCTGTCTACAATCTTCAGCCGATGATTTATCATCAGAAATCCCTTGCCTGACACCTCCTGACACGATTTATGCTCTGGTTTGCCTTGCGTGGCTCCTACTGCTGCTACTTATGTTAATGCATCCCTTACATGGCTCCTACTGATGCGATTTACGCTCTAATGTGCCTTGCATGGTACCTCCTGAAGACAGAGTTAAGATCAGATGCACATAGGCAGCAATATTAGCAGAAGATATGTAGCAATGTTAACTAGCCATGTGGAGCGTCTTCCTCAGCCCTGGAGTATGCAGATGAAATACGCCACACGGGAGCTGCAGTCAGACCTTACTTCATTCTTCAGCATACAGTCACACTTCGAACATTATGTCAAGCTTTTTATTGACCACACCCTGACACCTCCTCGCCTATTACGCAGTTCCTGTACAGAGTCCACCCTAGAACCACAAGGGTCCTAGTGCGCATAGTCTCAATATGCTACAACATGCATGTCCCACCAGATGGCGCAGTGAAGTGAAAGATGCACAGCTTCTGGTGAAGGCTCTCCCCAGGCCATGAAGTGGTCACTGAGAATAAGAGAGCGCGAGCCTTTACCAGCGCTAAACATCCCTGTGTGTAAAGCCCTCCAATGCTTTCTGGTCGAGTTAGTACTACAAAATACAACTGATACACAATACGATACTTCAAAAGTGATGCACAATATTGTACTTCAGAAGTGATGCACAATACTGTACTTCAGAAGTGATGCACAATACCCTGGCACAGAACTGATGCACAATACTCTACTTCAGAAATGATGCACAATACCCTGCTGCAGAACTGATGCACAATACTGTACTTCAGAAGTGATGCACAATACCCTGGCGCAGAACTAATGCCCAATACTGTACTTCAGAAGTGATGCACAATACCCTGCTGCAGAACTAATGCACAATACTCTACTTCAGAAGTGATGCACAATACCCCGCTGCAGAACTAATGCACAATACTCTACTTCAGAAGTGATGCACAATACCCTGCTGCAGAACTGATGCACAATACTCTACTTCAGAAGTGATGCACAATACTCTACTTCAGAACTGATGCACAATACTCTACTTCAGAAGTGATGCACAATACTCTTCTTCAGAACTGATGCACAATACTCTACTTCAGAAGTGATGCACAATACCCCGCTGCAGAACTGATGCAAAATACTCTACTTCAGAAGTGATGCACAATACCCCGCTGCAGAACTAATGCACAATACTGTTCTTCAGAACTGATGCACAATACCCTGGCGCAGAACTAATGGACAATACTGTACTTCAGAAGTGATGCACAATACCCTGGCGCAGAACTAATGCACAATACTGTTCTTCAGAAGTGATGCACAAAACCCTGGTGCAGAACTAATGCACAATACTGTTCTTCAGAAGTGATGCACAATACCCTGCTGCAGAACTGATGCAAAATACTCTACTTCAGAAGTGATGCACAATACCCTGCTGCAGAACTGATGCACAATACTCTACTTCAGAAGTGATGCACAATACCCTGCTGCAGAACTGATGCAAAATACTGTACTTCAGAAGTGATGCACAATACCCTGCTGCAGAACTGATGCAAAATACTCTACTTCAGAAGTGATGCACAATACCCTGGCGCAGAACTAATGGACAATACTGTACTTCAGAAGTGTTGCACAATACCCTGGCGCAGAACTAATGGACAATACTGTACTTCAGAAGTGATGCACAATACCCTGCTGCAGAATTAATGGACAATACTGTACTTCAGAAGTGATGCATAATACCCTGGCGCAGAACTAATGGACAATACTCTACTTCAGAAGTGATGCACAATACCCCGCTGCAGAACTGATGCACAATACCCTGCTGCAGAACTGATGCAAAATACTCTACTTCAGAAGTGATGCACAATACCCCGCTGCAGAACTGATGCACAATACTCTACTTTAGAAGTGATGCACAATACCCTGCTGCAGAACTAATGCACAATACTGTTCTTCAGAAGTGATGCACAATACCATGGCGCAGAACTAATGGACAATACTGTACTTCAGAAGTGATGCACAATACCCCGCTGCAGAACTGATGCACAATACTGTTCTTCAGAAGTGATGCACAATACCCTGGCGCAGAACTAATGCACAATACTGTACTTCAGAAGTGATGCACAATACCCTGCTGCAGAACTGATGCACAATACTCTACTTCAGAAGTGATGCACAATACCCCGCTGCAGAACTAATGCACAATACTCTACTTCAGAAGTGATGCACAATACCCTGCTGCAGAACTGATGCACAATACTCTACTTCAGAAGTGATGCACAATACTCTACTTCAGAACTGATGCACAATACTCTACTTCAGAAGTGATGCACAATACTCTACTTCAGAACTGATGCACAATACTCTACTTCAGAAGTGATGCACAATACCCCGCTGCAGAACTGATGCAAAATACTCTACTTCAGAAGTGATGCACAATACCCCGCTGCAGAACTAATGCACAATACTGTTCTTCAGAACTGATGCACAATACCCTGGCGCAGAACTAATGGACAATACTGTACTTCAGAAGTGATTCACAATACCCTGGCGCAGAACTAATGCACAATACTGTTCTTCAGAAGTGATGCACAATACCCTGGTGCAGAACTAATGCACAATACTGTTCTTCAGAAGTGATGCACAATACCCTGGCGCAGAACTAATGGACAATACTGTACTTCAGAAGTGTTGCACAATACCCTGGCGCAGAACTAATGGACAATACTGTACTTCAGAAGTGATGCACAATACCCTGCTGCAGAATTAATGGACAATACTGTACTTCAGAAGTGATGCATAATACCCTGGCGCAGAACTAATGGACAATACTCTACTTCAGAAGTGATGCACAATACCCCGCTGCAGAACTGATGCACAATACCCTGCTGCAGAACTGATGCAAAATACTCTACTTCAGAAGTGATGCACAATACCCCGCTGCAGAACTGATGCACAATACTCTACTTTAGAAGTGATGCACAATACCCTGCTGCAGAACTAATGCACAATACTGTTCTTCAGAAGTGATGCACAATACCCTGGCGCAGAACTAATGGACAATACTGTACTTCAGAAGTGATGCACAATACCCCGCTGCAGAACTGATGCACAATACTGTTCTTCAGAAGTGATGCACAATACCCTGGCGCAGAACTAATGCCCAATACTGTACTTCAGAAGTGATGCACAATACCCTGCTGCAGAACTGATGCACAATACTCTACTTCAGAAGTGATGCACAATACCCCGCTGCAGAACTAATGCACAATACTCTACTTCAGAAGTGATGCACAATACCCTGCTGCAGAACTGATGCACAATACTCTACTTCAGAAGTGATGCACAATACTCTACTTCAGAACTGATGCACAATACTCTACTTCAGAAGTGATGCACAATACTCTACTTCAGAACTGATGCACAATACTCTACTTCAGAAGTGATGCACAATACCCCGCTGCAGAACTGATGCAAAATACTCTACTTCAGAAGTGATGCACAATACCCCGCTGCAGAACTAATGCACAATACTGTTCTTCAGAACTGATGCACAATACCCTGGCGCAGAACTAATGGACAATACTGTACTTCAGAAGTGATTCACAATACCCTGGCGCAGAACTAATGCACAATACTGTTCTTCAGAAGTGATGCACAATACCCTGGTGCAGAACTAATGCACAATACTGTTCTTCAGAAGTGATGCACAATACCCTGATGCAGAACTAATGCACAATACTGTACTTCAGAAGTGATGCACAATACCCTGGCGCAGAACTAATGCACAATACTGTACTTCAGAAGTGATACACAATACCCTGGTGCAGAACTAATGGACAATACTGTACTTCAGAAGTGATGCACAATACCCCGCTGCAGAACTGATGCACAATACTGTCCTTCAGAAGTGATGCACAATACCCTGGCGCAGAACTAATGCACAATACTGTTCTTCAGAAGTGATGCACAATACCCTGGCGCAGAACTAATGGACAATACTGTACTTCAGAAGTGATGCACAATACCCTGCTGCAGAACTGATGCACAATACTCTACTTCAGAAGTGATGCACAATACCCCGCTGCAGAACTGATGCAAAATACTCTACTTCAGAAGTGATGCACAATACCCCGCTGCAGAACTAATGCACAATACTGTTCTTCAGAAGTGATGCACAATACCCTGGCGCAGAACTAATGGACAATACTGTACTTCAGAAGTGATGCACAATACCCTGATGCAGAACTAATGCACAATACTGTTCTTCAGAAGTGATGCACAATACCCTGGCGCAGAACTAATGGACAATACTGTACTTCAGAAGTGATGCACAATATCCTGATGCAGAACTGATGCACAATACTCTACTTCAGAAGTGATGCACAATACTCTACTTCAGAACTGATGCACAATACTGTACTTCAGAAGTGATGCACAATACCCCGCTGCAGAACTGATGCAAAATACTCTACTTCAGAAGTGATGCACAATACCCCGCTGCAGAACTAATGCACAATACTGTTCTTCAGAACTGATGCACAATACCCTGGTGCAGAACTAATGGACAATACTATTCTTCAGACGTGATGCACAATACCCTGGCGCAGAACTAATGCACAATACTCTACTTCAGAAGTGATGCACAATACCCCGCTGCAGAACTGATGCACAATACTCTACTTCAGAAGTGATGCACAATACCCTGATGCAGAACTAATGCACAATACTGTACTTCAGAATTGATGCACAATACCGTGGTGCAGAACTAATGGACAATACTGTACTTCAGAAGTGATGCACTCTACTATACTGCAGAACTGATGCACATTACCTTATCTGCAGAACTGATGCACCATACCTTTGTGTAGAACTGATGCACAATAGTGTTCTCCAGAAATGGTACACAATCATCTAATGCCGAGCTGATGCACATGTTCCTTCAGAACTGGCGCTCAATACTCTAGCCCCGAACTGATGCACAACATACTCCTTCAGAACTGATGCACAATACTGTACTTCAGAAGTAATGTACAACATACTCCTAATGAACTGACACACAGTACTTATGAGAAGCTGGCCTGGTATATAATGTACACTTATGTAAGTGGGCACCCTGCACCAGTCCAGACAACCCGTATGGTGATTTAGGAGGTCTTAGACAACCTTAGAAAGCTCTCTAAGTGGTAGCTGTGGAGAGCAGCCTTCAGGCTTAGTCCAGAAGGAGTGTAAAGCAGCTTGTTTTCCCAGAACACAATCTTATATGTATAGATTAAGTGAAAAAGAACCACACAGGGTATTTACAAAAATACATATTTATTATATAATACTCTCTAATACGTTTAGATATCTCCTACCCGGAGATATGCACAATGCACACAATACTTTGCATAGAAATCACTGTAAATAGCACGAAATACACAGCGGACCCCAGGGTGGGATCAAACCATATATTAAGAAAGTGGTATAAGAACCACGACTAGGGTCAAGACAATGTCGAGAGGACGTAGAAGTGCCGGGCCCCCAAGGAACCACCCAAGGTGAGTAACTAGGAACCCCATGGAGATCGTGTGCAGTGTGGGAACACGACCACGTTCTCTGTACAAGTCAACGTGTAAGTCGCGGTTCGAATTTTAAAGATTCCGGACCCTTCTCAGTGGACCCTGAAGAAACCCCGTGGAAGACAGAAGGTTGGAGAGCCACCCCACCTGTGGATACCCTCGTACCCACATTACCTACACCAGGGAAGCCGGGCGCATAGGTGTGAAGTGTTGTCGGAAACCGTCGTCGGACCCAATGGAGGTCTTCAGGAAAGTGCCGCTGCTGACAAAGGAGAAAGTGTCCGGTGGAATCCGAAAATGGATTCTAGTTGAGAGGTACCTGCAAGCAGAGGGGACAGAGTCTATGTCACTCAGGAGTGGCCAGGAGATCTGGAAGACGAATGCCCACCAATGTCAGGAGTTGCAGGAGAGTTGAGGAGGACCTTGACTCTGCAGCTGTGAGGACCAGGCGACACTCAGGAAGACCAGGAGCTGTGCACGAACTGTCCCACGTCAGATGTCGATTGCTGAGGGGTCGGTGTCCAGCGGGAGCACCAACAAGCCTTGGCAAATGCAACCCACGCAGAAGTCGAAGAAGGTGCAGTGTCGGGACCAGTAAGGTCCAGGGGACTCACCACAAGCAGGAGAGTCAGGGCAGGCCCCGAGCAATCAGGGGAGCCCAAAAGAAGTAAAAGTGACCCTCAAAGGGACCCACAGGCCAGAGGCACTGGAGTCGCGAGAGGACCTCAAGTAGCTCACCAAAAGATGCAGGCCACAATGCAAACGATGCGGTGTGGCCAAAGATTCTGGTCATTAGAGATGCTCGAGATTGGGGCTACTTGGAGCCCGAAGATCTTCTTGGAAGGAAGCCAACAAGCCTTTGCAACTGCAAGTTGATGCGGTGCACAGGGGTTCAGTTCCTGCGGCTCCGACAAGGGATGCTGGCCTAAAACTTGGTGAGAGGGCAGGGCAGGCCTCTAGAGCTGTGGAGAACCACCACTTGTGTTGCAGAACCTTTCGGAGTCCGTAGGAGCTCAGGATCAGCAGACCGGTCAGCTTAGTTGTGGTGCCTGCAAATGCAGGGAAGTGACTCCTTCACTTCAAGGGAGATTCCTTCAGGTGTCTTTGATGCCCACAGGCCTTGGAAGGTTCCTGTGTGGTGCACAGCCATAGATGATGCAGCAGACTGGAAGGGAGACAAAGTTGGGCCCAAACTAAGTCCAGCAAAGTCCAGAGTGCCCAGAAGGTAGAAGAAGAAGTGGTGTCTGAATTGAATCTTGTCCCACGACGAATCTATGGACCCACCCACTGGTAAGCCCATAAGTACCCTTAGGAAATGGTTGGAACGATTCAGGGGACCCTCCCAGGGGAGGGTTTGGACAGGGGGGAGGTTACTCCCATGTCCTTTGTCCAGTTTTGCACCAGAGCGGGAGCCAACGGCTCCCAGGACTGGTTTGAACTGGACTATGCATGGGGACACCAAATGTGCCCCTCATGCAGACTGAGTGGCGCTGGCAAGTGCACCCACCCTGCCCCAATACACTAAATCCTGTCTGGGAGGTGGTCACACTTCCCTGTGACAGGATGCCTATTGTTCTGCCTTCCCCTGCTAGAGCTTTACTCAGCAGCAGGAGGGCAGAATCATGTCTCTGTTCGGCAGCAACCATTTTGTGCTGTCCGGGTCTGGAAGACTGGTACCCGGGACATGGAGAGCCTAACGGAGGGCTATTCCAGTGCTTGGAATCATACCTCCCACACCGTTTATGGTGTGGGGGTATGATTCCAACATGTTTGATACCAAACATGATAGGATTCATTGCAGCCAGTTTCGAGATGGTCATCGCGTAATTATGCGGTGCCCCTCTATATGGTATATGGCTCCATCACTTACAACCCGGGAGAATGGACTCCGTAGGCTGTAGGGGTGTCCTGCTCAAGGCAGGGGCCCCCTCACACTTAGAACCAACCACCCTGCCTTCAGGATTGCATAGGCCTGCTATAGGGGTGACTTATAGGTTTTAAGTGCAGTTACCCTAGATATAGGAAACCTATATCTTTAGTAAGTGGTGCTAGCACCAGCTTACACAGGCTGCAATGGCAGGCCTGTAGTTACATTTTGAATGGTCTCCCATGGGTGGCATAATGCATGCTTCAGCCCATGGGGGACCTCTGGGGTACCTATGCCCTGGGTACCTTAGTACCGTATACTACGGACTGATAAGGGTAACCCAATATCCAATCTGGGATGTACCTAAGTACTGAACATAACAATTTAAGGGAGAAAGCAGAGAGACTGGTGTGCTGATTAGCAGGATCCCAGCCAGACTAGTCAAAAACAGCGTAGCACCAGGCAAAAGGTGGGGGTAACCATGCAGAAGGATCCTACCTTCCTACAGTACGCTACTCCAGAACTGATCAACAGTACTCTACTCAGAACTGATCCACAGTACTCTACTCCAAAACTACTACATATTACTGTACTCCAGAACAGATTCACAGTACTCGACTCCGAACTGATCCACAGTACTGTACTCCAGAACTGATGCACAATACTGTACTTCAGAAGTAATGCATAACATGCTCTTTCGGAACTGATGCACAGCACTGTATTCCAGAATAGATCCACACTACTGTACTCCAGAACGAATGCACAATACTGTACTTCAGAAGTGATGCACAACCAATCAATCAATCAATCACGGCATTTATAGAGCGCGCTACTCACCCGGGAGGGTCTCAAGGCGCTGGGGGAGGGGGTAAGTTACTGCTCGAACAGCCAGGTCTTGAGCTGCTTCCTGAAGGAGAGATGGTCCTGGGTTCGCCGAAGGTGAGTGGGGAGGGAGTTCCAGGTCTTGGCTGCCAGGTAGGAGAAGGATCTTCCTCCGGCGGTGGCTCTGCGGATGCGTGGTACGGTGGCGAGGGCGTGGCTGGTTGATCGTAGCTGGCGGGTGGGCGTGTAGAAGGTCATGCGGTCGTTGAGGTACTTGGGGCCCAGGTCGTGGAGGGCCTTGTGTGCGTTGGTGAGGAGTCTGAACGTGATTCTCTTGCTGACGGGGAGCCAGTGCAGGTCTTTCAGGTGTCCGGTGATGTGGCTGTGTCGGGGGATGTCCAGGATGAGTCGTGCGGAGGCGTTCTGGATGCGCTGGAGTCTTTTTGAAGTTTGGCTGTGGTTCCGGCGTAGAGGGTGTTCCCATAGTCCAGTCGGCTGGTGACGAGTGCCTGGGTGACGGTCTTCCTGGTTTCAGTGGGGATCCATCTGAAGATCTTGCGGAGCATGCGCAGGGTGTTGAAGCACGAAGATGAGACGGCGTTGACTTGTCTGGTCATCGACAGGGAGGAGTCCAGGATGAAGCCCAGGTTGCGTGCGTGGTCCGTTGGCTTGGGCGCGGTGCCCAGGGCCGGGGGCCACCAAGAGTCGTCCCAGGCGGAGGGTGATGAGCCCAGGATGAGGACTTCCGTCTTGTCTGAGTTCAGTTTAAGGTGGCTGTTCCTCATCCAGTCGGCGACGTCTCTCATCCCGTCGTGTAGGTTGGCTCTGGCGGTGGTGGGGTCGTTGGTGAGGGAGAGGATCAGCTGGGTGTCGTCGGCGTAGGAGATGATGTTGAGGTTGTGTTGGCGTGCGATGGCTGCGAGGGGGCTCATGTAGACGTTGAAGAGGGTTGGACTGAGTGAAGATCCTTGTGGAACGCCGCAGATGACTTCGGTGGCCTCGGATCTGAACGGGGGAGGCGGACTCTCTGGGTTCTTCCGGCGAGGAACGAGATGATCCATTCCAGTGCTTTCTCTCGGATTCCGATGTTGCTGAGGCGCTTCACTAGGGTGCGGTGGCAGACGGTGTCGAACGCCGCAGAGAGGTCCAAGAGGATGAGGGCTGCTGTTTCCCCGTTGTCGGTTAGGGTTCTGATGTCGTCGGTGGCTGCGATAAGGGCGGTCTCGGTGCTGTGGTTGGCCCGAAACCCGGACTGCGAGGGGTCGAGGGATCCATTCGTCTCGAGGAAGGCGGCAAGCTGTCTGTTGACGGTCTTCTCGATGACTTTGGCCGGAAACGGAAGGAGCGAGATGGGACGGTAGTTCTTGAGGTCGGTGGGGTCCGCCGTTGGTTTCTTCAGGAGGGCGGTAAGCTCGGCGTGCTTCCAGCTCTCCGGGAAGGTGGCGGTGTGGAAGGAGGAGTTGATGATGTCCCGGAGATGGGGTGCGATGGTGGCGTCGGCTTTGTTGAAGACGTGGTGTGGGCAGGGGTCGGTTGGTGATCCGGAGTGGATGGAGTTCATCGTGCGGGTGGTGTCTTCGGTGCTGATCGGGGTCCAGTTGCAGAGGGTGGTGGTGGCGGGCGTTGGTTCGGTGGTAGGGTGCGTGGTCTGTGCGTCGAAGCTGTTATGTATGTCGGTGATCTTGCGGTGGAAGAACGCGGCGAGTGAGTTGCAGAGGTCTTGCGAGGGGTGATGTCGTTGTTTCCGGGCGCTGGGGTTGGAGAACTCTTTGACGATGCTGAAAAGTTCCTTGCTGTCGTGGGCGTTGTTGTCCAGTTGTTCTTTGAGTGCCGACTTCTTGGTGGCACGGATCAGCTGGTGGTGTTTGCGGGTGGCGTGCTTGAGGGCGGTCCTGTTGTCTGTGGTCTGGTCGAGTCGCCAGTCTTTCACGAGAGTGCGGCAGTTCTTCTTGGATTCCTTGAGTTCGTTGGTGAACCAAGGGGTTTTCTTGCTTCCGGGTATGCTGGGAGGGTTTTTTAGTGGTGCGAGGTCGTCGGCGCAGGCGGTCAGCCACTTGGCGAGGTTGCTGGCTGCTTCGTTTGGGTCCGTTGTGTTGGTGGGTGTGTTCTGGCTGAGGGAGGCGGTGAGCTGCTCGGCGGTGATCTTGCTCCAGCTCCGGCGGGGAGCCTGTTGCGGGTGGTGGTGGGTCGCAGTCTTTCTGAAGCTGAAGTGGACGCAGCTGTGGTCGGTCCAGTGGAGTCCGGTGGCGTGGCTGAAGGAGATGTGCTTGCTGGAAGAGAAGACGGGGTCAAGCGTGTGGCCGGCGTAGTGGGTGGGCGTGTTCACCAGTTGCTTGAGTCCGAGGTTGGCGAGGTTGTCCAGCAGGGCGGTGGTGTTTCTGTCGTTGTTGTTCTCCAGGTGGAAGTTGAGGTCCCCTAGGAGGATGTAGTCGGCGGAGGGCATGGCGTGCGGGCTGATGAAGTCTGCGATGTCTTCGCTGAATAGTGTGCGTGGTCCCGGGGGTCTGTAGATGAGGGTGCCTCGGAGGGTGGTCTTGGGGTCAGTGTGTATCTGGAAGTGTAGGTGTTCGGCGGCGGTGAAGGTCTCGTCGGAGTTAGTCGAGATGCGGATGGTGTTCTTGTGTACGATGGCGATGCCTCCTCCCGTCTGGTTGACGCGGTCCTTCCGGGTGATCTTGTATCCGTCCGGGATGGCTATGGCGATGTCGGGCGCTGAGGAGGCGTTCATCCAGGTTTCGGTGAGGAAGGCGACGTCCGGTGCTGTTGCGTCGAGCAGGTCCCAGAGTTCCACGGCGTGCCTGTGGACGGAGCGGGTGTTCAACAGGATGCATTTCAGGTGGTTGCTGCTGGTGCTCGACTTGGCGGAGGTGGTGCACGTCCGGGGGCAGGTGAATCGGCAGGCTTGGCAGGTGAAGGGTCCGTGGGTGCGTCTCGGTGAGGCTCGGTAGCAGGCAGGGTTCCGGCCGGCATTGAGTGCGGTGAGGGTGGCGGCGTCGTAGGTCCGTCGAGTAGTGTTGCATCGGTGGGATCCAGGGGTCCTGGCGCTGGGCGCGGGCCAGGCGCGGACGGGCGCAGACGGGCTTACCTTTGGCGCACCTTCGGCGCTCCGTCGGCGCTCCCGCTGCGCGCGCTCCACATGCTCTTTCAGAACTGATTCACAGCTTTGTAATCCAGAACTGATGCACAATACTTTACTTCAGAAGTGATTCACAGCACTGTACTCCAGACCTGATGCACAATGCTGTACTTCAAAAGTAATGCACAGCATACTCCTTATGACCTGATGCACAGTACTTAACTCCAGAACAGATCGACAGCATTCTACTCCAGAACTGATCCACAGTACTGTACTCCAGAACTGATACACAATACTGTACTTCAGAAGTGATGCACAAATGCTCCTGCAGAACTGATGCAAACTACTCTGCTCCAGAAGAGATCCACAGTACTTAACTCCAGAACAGATCCACAGTACTCTACTCCAGAACTGATCCACAGTATTGTACTCCAGAACTAATGCACAATGCTGCACTTCAGAAGATCACGGTGAGAACTAATTAGGGATCTTTTGAACGAAGCGCGCTTTGCGCTCTCGTGTTATTTCAAAACCATGACTTATGCAGTGCTCATTATTTACTTTAGAAACACATCGGACTGGCACAAAATCGACTCCAACCGACGGGTGGAAGTCTAATACAGTTTATCTCTGAGGTATGTCACAGCCCTCTAAGACTCGTGTTGTATAATTAACAATAGCACTATTGTTAGTCACTGATTCAGTTTTTCACTTTCCAATAGGCTCCAAACCGGCTGGTGGAGATCCTTATGAATTAATTTCCTACCTATACCTGACTAAGAAATTATTAATCGCAGGGCCACCTAGGAATCTACTTTTGGGTAAGCTTTATGCCTTAAAAGCTACATAGTGAACTCATATTTCGGTTTATAACACACACCTGACGCTGCCTTTTAAATCAATCCTTAGGCTGCCATTTCTCCCCCCTCCTGCCCTGAGGAAGACCCGCCTGGACGCACTTTCACTTCTTGCGCGATACACAGGGTCGAAACGTCGGCATATTGTATATGTCCACACAACGCTTATGATCACAGTTCCATTCGTCATTGGATCATTAAGCATATGTGCTAATAATAAGGACATTTATGAAATCTTTCTCCCTCTCCCCTCCCCATTTTTTGCACAATTGTTTCTGTATATAGTGGATTATATTTATCACCATTCACCACATGTCACTGTTGCACCACAGTCACGTATTGCAATTGAAATTATAAATTGCGACAGCCTTTATTATTTGATTTTTTCTTAATACATTATTGATTCAAAAATCTTTGGTGTGTGTTATATCTTTATTTATTTTTCTTTGTAAATTATTCATATTGGTTATAAGTAAGCTGTTGCTACTTGTCCTAAGTAATTGATACCCCGACAGAACCATTTTTTCCTTTAGAATACTTCAGAAGTGATGCACAATACTGTACTCGAGAACTGACGCACAATACTGTACTCCAGAAGTGATGCACAACATACTCTTTACGAACTGATGCACAGTACTCAACTCCAGAACAGATCGAATAGTATTCTACTTCAGAACTTATCCACAGTACTGTACTCCAGAACTGATGCACAATACTCTACTTCAGAAGTGATGCAAAAATGCTCCTTCAGAACTGATGCACACTACTATGCTCCAGAAGAGATCCACAGTACTCTACTCCAGGACTGAAGCACAGTACTGTACTTCAGAACTGATCCACAGTACTCTACTTCAGAACTGATGCACAATGCTGTACTTCAGAAGTAATGCACAACATACTCCTTATGAACTGACGCACAGTACTCTACTCCAGAACTGATAAACAGTACTCTACTCCAGAACTGATCCACAGTACTGTACTCCAGAACTGATGCACAATAATCTACTTCAGAAGTGATGCACAATACTGTTCTCTTGAACTGATGCACAATACTGTACTTCACAACTGATTCACAGCACTGTACTCCAGAACTGATGCACAATACTATACTTCAGAAGTAATGCACAACATGCTCCTTCAGAACTGATGAACAGTACTGTACTCCAGAATGCATCCACAGTACTCTACTCCAGAACTGATGCACACTACTGTATTTCAGAAGTGATGAACAACATACTCCTTATGAACTGATACACAGTACTCTACTCCAGAACTGATGCACAGACCTCTAATCCAGAACAGATGCACAGTACTCTAATCCACACCTGATGCACAATATTGTACTCCAGAACTGATGCACAGTACTGTACTCTAGAACTGATGCGCAATACTCTACTTCAGAACTGATGCACAATACTCTACTCTAGAACTGATGCACAATACTGTACTTCAAAAATGATACACAACACTATACATCAGAACTGATGCACAACATACTCCTTGTGAACTGATGCACAGTACTCTACTCCAGAACTGAGGCACAGTACTCTACTCCAGAACTGATGCACAATACTTAATCCAGAACTCAGGCGCAATACGGTACTGCAGAACTGATGCATAATACTGTACTTCAGAACTGATGCACAATACTCTACCACAGAACTGATGCACAGTACTCTAGTCCAGAACTGATGCACAATACTGTACTTCAGAACTGATGCACAATACTATACTTCAGAACTGATGCTCAACATACCCCTTATAAAATTATGCACAGCACTCTACTCCAGAACTGATGCACAATACTCTACTCCAGAACGGATGCATAGTACTCTAATCCAGAACTGATGCACAGTACTCTATTCCAGAACTGATCCACAGTACTCCACTCCAGAACTGATGCACAATACTGTACTTCAGAACGGATGCACAGTACTCTACTCCAGAACGGATGCACAGTACTCTATTCAAGAACGGATGCACAGTACTCTATTCAAGAAATGATGCACAGTACTCTAGTGCAGAACTGATGCACAATACTGTACTTCAGAAGTGATGCACAGTGCTCTACTTCAGAACTGATACACAATACTGTACTCCAGAACTGATGCACAGGACTGTAGTCCAGAACTGATGCACAATACTGTCCTTCAGAACTGATGTACAATACTGTCCTCCAGAACTGATGCACAGTACTCTAGTCCAGAACTGATGCACAATACTGTACTTCAGAACTGATGCACAATACTGTACTTCAGAACTGATGCTCAACATACCCCTTATAAACTGAAGCACAGCACTCTACTCCAGAACTGATGCACAATACTCTACTCCAGAATGGATGCATAGTACTCCACTCCAGAACTGATGCACAATACTGCACTTCAGAACTGATGCACAGTACTCTACTCCAGAACTGATGCACAGTACTCTAGTCCAGAACTGATGCAAAATACTGTCCTCCTGGACTGATGCACGGTGCTCTACTTTCAGAACTGATACACAATACTGTACTCCAGAACTGATGCACAGGACTGTAGTCCAGAACTGATGAACAATACTGTCCTCCAGAACTGATGCACAGTACTCTAGTCCAGAACTGATACACAATACTCTACTCCAGAACTGATGCACAATACTATACTCCAGAACTGATGCACAGGACTGTAGTCCAGAACTGATGCACAATACTGTACTTCAGAACTGATGCACAGTGCTCTACTTCAGAACTGATACACAATACTGTACTCCCGAACTGATGCACAGGACTGTAGTCCAGAACTGATACACAATACTGTACTTCGGAACCGATGCAAAATACTGTCCTCCAGAACTGATGCACAGTACTCTAGTCCAGAACTGATGCACAATACTGTACTCCAGAACTGATGCACAGGACTGTAGTCGAGAACTGATGCACAATACTGTCCTCCATAACTGATGCACAGTACTCTAGTCCAGAACTGGTGCACAATCCTCTACTCCAGATCTGATGCACAATACTATACTACAGAACTGATCACAGGACTGAAGTCCAGAACGGATGCATAATACTGTACTTCAGAACTGATGCACAATACTGTCCTCCAGAACTGATGCACAGGACTGTAGTCAAGAACTGATGTACAATACTGTACTTCAGAACTGAGGCACAGTACTCTACTCCAGAACTGATGCACAGTGCTCTATTCCAGAACTGATGCACAGTACTCTATTCCAGAACTGAAGCACAGTACTCTACTCCTGAACTGATGCACAGTACTCTACTCCAGAACTGATGCACAGTACTCTAGTCCAGAACTGATGCACAATACTGTCCTCCAGAACTGATGCACAGTACTCTAGTCCAGAACTGATGCACAATACTGTACTCCAGAGCTGAGGCACAATACTGTACTTCAGAAGTGATGCACAATATACTCCTTATGAACTGATGCACAGTACTCTAGTCCAGAACTGATGCACAATGCCGTACTCCAGAGCTGATGCACATCATATGCCTTATGAACTGATGCACAGTATTGTACTCCATAGCTGATCCACAGTACTCTACTCCAGAACTAATGCACAATACTGTACTTCAGGCATGGGGTGCGGCTGAGCCGCCAAGGGTGTGGGCCTGGAAACGAGACCTAGACTGGTGTCAGCAGGTCGAAAAAGTGGTTTATACGAGTAGAGAATGCCCCAAAAAATGGGAGAAAGTCTGGACCCTGTGGGAAAAATATAGAAGTTAATAAACACTGGAGCCGGGGAATTGTTAAAAATTGAAGGGATTACTGCTTAAAATGATTGCCTACGAATCGTGAGTTCTAATTGTTTGTAATGGTACTTCTCTTTAAACTAACAGGATGCCCTATTTCAGCCTGTATTGACAATGTATATCAATGTGTACTAAGCAACTGGTGAATAAAAAGAATTTTAAAAAAATACTGTACTTCAGAACTGATGCACAATACTCTAATCCAGAACGGATGAACAATACTCTACTCCAGAACTGATGCACAATACTGTACTGCAGAACTGATGCACAATACTCTGCTCCAGAAATAATGCACAATACTCTACTCCAGAACTGATGCACAGTACTCTACTCCAGAACTGATGCACAGTACTCTAGTCCAGAACTGATGCACAATACTGTACTCCAGAACTGATGCACAGGACTGTAGTCCAGAACTGATGCACAATACTGTACTCCAGAACTGATGCACAGTACTCTACTCCAGAACTGATGCACAGTACTCTAGTCCAGAACTGATGCACAATACTGTACTTCAGAACTGATGCACAGTACTCTACTCCAGAACTGATGCACAGTGCTCTATTCCAGAACTGATGCACAGTACTCTATTCCAGAACTGATGCACAGTACTCTACTCCTGAACTGATGCACAGTACTCTACTCCAGAACTGATGCACAGTACTCTATTCCAGAACTGATGCACAGTACTCTACTCCTGAACTGATGCACAGTACTCTACTCCAGAACTGATGCACAGTACTCTACTCCAGAACTGATGCACAGTACGGTAAGTAGACATAATATCGAAATTTTAATAACGATATACATAAATATTGAGTTTAGTATATCAACAGTATTAAATATCGATGTTATGTATATCGATGTTAAAAATATCGATTTTAAGTATTGTTAAAAATATCGAAGTTTGTAATATCGATTGTTAAAACATCGTTATGTTAAAATATCGTTATTGTAATGTATTTAGAGTTTGTTTGTAGTATAATATTAGTTAGTTAATGTTATAAAAAAATTAATTTGTATAATATTTTTTGGGAGCAGGATGTTGGGTTTATAGGGGATAAGGGTGGAGAGTGATTTAAAATAATTGATTTAAATTTATAATACATTTGAAAGTTTAATTTATAATTTAGAAAATATAATTTCGAATTTAGAAAATTATTTTTAGGAGTGGGATGTTGGGTTTATAGGGGATAAGGGTGGGGAGTGTTTTAAAATAATTGATTTAAATTTATAATAAATTTGAAAGTTTAATTTATAATTTAGAAAATATAATTTCGAATTTAGAAAATTATTTTTTAGGAGCATGATGTTGGGTTTATAGGGCATAAGGGTGGGGAGAGTTTTAAAATAATTGTTTTTAATGTATAATAATTTTGACATTTTAAATTATAATTTAGCAAATAAATTTTTACATTCATAAAAATATTTTTGGGGAGCGGGATGTTGGGGTTATAGGGGATAAGGGTGGGCAGTGTTTTAAAAATTTTTTTTAATTTATAATAAATTCGAATTTTAAAAATAGAATTTAGAAAATATAATTTCGAATTTAGAAAAATAACTTTTAGGAGTGGGATGTTGGGTTTATAGGGGCTAAGGGTGGGGAGTGTTTTAAAATAATGTATTTTAATTTATAATAACTTCGAATTTTTATTTATAATTTACAAAATATTATATCTAATTTTGAAATAATTTTTTTAGGAGTGGGATGTCGAGTTTCTAGTGGATAAGGGTGGGGAGTATTTAAAAAATATTAAATGAAATCTCTAAAAATTGGAAGTTTCTATACTGAATTTGGCTATATTTTATTTGTATATTGAATGTATTGTTTAATCAGTTTGGACTTGTGTTTATAGGATATAATGTTGGTTACAGTTTTATACATTTTGTTGAAATATTTTGAAATTTAAAAAGAAAAACAATATTTATAAAATAAAAAAATAATTGTGTATACAGTGTAAATTATTAATCTATTAATATTTATATTGAATTGTGTATTATAAAGAAATAAAATATAAAAAGTTAGAAAATGCAATATAATAAATGGAAATTATTAAATATTTTATTTGTTAAGAATGAAAACTTTAGAATTTAAATAAAATGTGCAAATGTTTTCAAAAATTAATCTAGGAGATAAATTTATAAAACTTTTAAAATGTAATATTGAAATATTTGTATTTAGGTATTTTATGTAGATAATATATTATTTATATGTGATATTTTAAATTTAATAAAACATAAATATTAAAAAAATATATATATATATATATTTGTTTTATAAATTATAAAAATAATAACATTTATTATATTATATAGTGTAGTAATTTATTATAGGTGTTGTCAAATACTGAATTTTTTTGTATAGTGTAGTTAGTCATATTATAGTAATTTTAATGGGAAATGAAATTCTTTTTTTTAAAGGTATGGCAATTCCATTTATTTAACAGTAATTTCAGTGAGTATAGTTAAATAATTAAGTTTAATGACCAGCACTAATCCAAAATTAATATTCATTAGAATGAAAATAGTAAATTAATTAAATTTCGGATCCATCACCTACCCCTAATTAATATTAACTGGAGTGGGAATAGTTAATTATTTAAGTTTAGTGTCCAGCACCTACCCCTAATTAATACTACCTGGAGTGGGAATAGTAAATTAATTAAAGTTAGTGTCCAGCACCTACCCCTAATTAATAGTAACTGGAGTGGGAATAGTAAAATAATTTAGGGGCCCATTACGATACCCGGCGTAAAAAAATCCGCCAGGCATGGAAGCGGCAAAAATCCGCCCGCACACACCGTCTGAACACCGACCACGCCATTACGATTACACAAACCGAAAACCGCCATCGGCGAAAAATCACACAAGATACCGCCCGCCATCGTCCGAGTCGGAGTCAAACCGCCCGCCACGGACGGAAACACGCCCGACAACACAAAACCGCCCGCCCTCACGGCCGACACACCGCACGTGAGATTACGATCGCACCGCCATGAGCGCGGGAAAACTACAAATATACCGCCCGCCAGCGCAAACAACGCCGATGAGAATCGACACGGCAGAAGCCATGGCGCCCACGTCCCTGCACAGAAACCATCCGCTGACAAAAACAATCGCACACAACATGGCCAACAAGTCCACACAGCAAGGCACGCACAAATACACAAGCACAGTACACATCCCGAAAACACCCCCCTGGACAAACAAAAACTACAAAGGCCAGAACCCCAGACACAACACACCTGAAAACAACAGACCATGAGGACACACCCACATAGGTAAGTACAAAAGCAGCACTCCCACAGACCACAACCCCTTGCAACATTGCAAACTAGAGAGGAGAGGAGAGGACACAGTGACACAGCAAGGACAGCAGCACACCACAGAAACGCACACATCACAACCACCACCACCACCACCACCACCACCAAACACCGGCACCACAAACCCCCTGCACATTACACAACACACACCGCACCAGCACCACAAACACCATGGCACCACAAAGAATGCCCAAGTTCACGCCCATGGAGCTGACGGTCATGGTCGACGAGATCATCAAGGTGCACCCACAAATCTATGGGAACCTGGTCCAGCACACACCACTAGCCACCAGAAAGAGAATGTGGAACCGGATCGTAGACCAGGTCAATGCAGTCGGGACCCTGCCCAGAAACAGAGTCGAAATAAACAAACGGTGGAATGACGTCAAGAGCCTGGTCAAGAAGAAGGAGACCAAGAACAGAGAGCTGGCTGCCGTCACTGGCGGAGGGAATCCCGCGCTCTTCAAGACCTTCAAAGCGTGGGAGGAGAAGGTGCGAGTCATCATACATCCCGAGATCCTCGCCGGATTAGCAGGGGGAGTGGAGGCTGGTAAGTACAAACTAATGTATACCAGCACACCGCTATGTACTCACATGCACTACCACCATGCCACAGCTCCCAGGGACAAACACCCCCATGTCCAGCACACAATACACAACACATCACACACACATGCAACAGACACCACCACACACAGCCCAAACCGAACAACTGTAAGATGCGTGGGGACATGTGTACACTCAGCCAGCCACGTAACCACCAACAGGTCCCCAAATATGCCAGAAGCGCCACAACGAGCACCCACCACACCCATGTGTCCGCCATAGCTGCACTAACCGACAAGTAACAGGTAAGTGTCAGGAACACAAAGTGCAGTGGGTGGGAGGGTGGACAGCCCAAGTACAACACACACCAGGCCCCTAGTCCCACAGCACAGCAAGGAGGAGCATCCCCCACACCCCACAGCCACGTGTCAGCCACCGCAGTGCACAACGACAGCCGAAAGGTAGACATCACGGTCCACAGCAATCGGTGTCAGTGGGTGTCCAGCCACCACCACGACCCACAACACCCCCCACCCCCACAGACCTGCAACATGGAGCACCCCCGCTTAGAACCATGTGGCATCCAGTACAGTGCACGCCCGAACAACCTGCAGGTGGGAAACTGGACAGGGCTGGATTACTGGAGGCATGAGGACCGTAACACGACCAACACATGGGACATGTCACGTAGCAGACGAACACGCAGCACCGCCCACCGTCACGAACAAGTGAACAATGTGCACACGGACATGAACCACAGACTCACACCCCACATGACCCATCACAGACACAGCAACACCCAAGGAGCCACGTCTGCATGCACAAGCCACACTGAATATAGTACCACACGGCAGCCACTGTGCAACCCATCACACACAACCGAAACACCATTGAAGTCCTGTCCATGTAGCCCCTACTGCCTGTCAACCACACACCCCACAACTATGCCTATGTAAGACAAACAACACTAGACGCAACAGAGCGGAACAACATAAATGCACACGAACACCACTGAACCCATCAAACACACAGACACACCCTGCACATACAACATACCATCCATCCCATCCGTCAGCCCCAGTCTCATGAAAGGCATGTCATCCGCACAGCTGCCACACATACAGCAGTCACGCTAAGATACATGCCCATGACCAACCATGTGCCAGAAGTCAATGAAGCGCACGACACACTGTGAGCAACAACACACAACATGGGCCACACCCCCGAGCACTGCAGTGATGCACATGGCACAGGGCAGCACGCACACCAAGGAGATGGGACAACTGCAATACGTTGGCTGGCACACAACCATCACTCACTCATAACGATGCGTCCAATGCCATGTCCAGTAATCACAACAGACAGCAAATATGCAGGCCATGTCAAGCATGCACACACCTCAAACCATCACTGTCATGCTGCCACAACACATGTCACGTTCGGCACCCATGGCTCACAGGATGTACCCCAAAAGCATATTCCATCCCAAATGCGAATCTGGGGCATGGCCCCCATGTTGCCATATGCGTTCCTAAGCGTCCCATCTGAACACCAAAAGCAAAGTACAAACCAGACCCAGGATGGGCCAGGAGCCCGCATACACCAGAGTCACAATAAGTAGGGGCACAGCAACACACCCATCGGCATGGCCAATCCGTCCCATGCCACATGTACACAGCACACAGTCCCATTGCCAAGCACACACAACTACAAATGCTACAGCCACACACACGCCTCCGGGAAACCCATGTACGAGATTGCACGAACTGTTAATGTCAGACGACAAATACATACTTCGCCAGGTGCAACACAATAACAAATCTCATTCTCTCCACAGGTGACGAACTGCTGGATGCTGGGGATGGAGACAGCAGCCAGCACAGCCAGCCTACAAGCCCCCAACGAGGACACACGGATGTGGAGGATCTGTCCTCCTCTTCGGACACGGACCACCAAGCAGGCCCATCTGGTGTGGCAGGGCCCAGCCGCTCCCCAGGACCCCTCCTACCCACCAACCCATCATCCAGGGCTGCTGAACATTCCCAGCCCTCTGCTGCCACTGTCGTTGCGGCCACACCCACGGTCATTGCGGCCACACCCACGGTCATTGCGGCCACACCCACGGTCATTGCGGCCACTACCATTGCTGCAACCGCCACCATCGCCGCACCGACCACCACCGCCGCCACCACCACCACGTCTTCGCTGGCACCAGCCCCAGCACAGGTGGTGGCCCGGCCGACTGGATCCACCCTGGGAGCCACAGCGAGGACCGTGGTGAGCAATGTGGCTAGTGGGCAGGCCGGTGGCAGCAGTACTGGTTAGGAGGAGCAGGGTCAGGGAAACGCAAGTCTCCCTGGGAGCCATGCCCTGCCTCAAATGGCCAGAGTCCTTGGGGCCTATGAAGAGGCCCAAGAACAATGGGTCAGGTCTGCTTCAGACACGCGGGAGGTGCTGGGGGTGCTGAGGTCCATGGACGCCCGTATAGGTCAACTCGTGGACCTCATGGGCCAGCTGGTGGTGAGGTCACAGCCAGGGACAGCAGCTCCACCACCGCCACCACCTGCCGGGGCGCAGGGTCGTGCAGCTGCGTCCAGTTCCCCTGCGTCCACAGCCAGTGAGCACACCTCAACCACCAGCATGTCGCAAGCAGGCACCCCCTCGCAAACGTGGAAGGGGCCGTCCGAAGTGGAAACAGATCTCCCGGGAGGACTTCGCACGCTCCAGACGCAAGTGAGGCAGCCAGCCAGCCTTCCTTGACCACCCACTGCATTGACTTGGACTACGATCCCACTCCACACAGCCATCTGGATGGCATGTGTGTGTTGGACTATGGACATAGAACCAGTGGGTACACCCTGAGCATCACGCAGCCATGACCGACAGCTCATTGTCACTGCACGCACCACTTTTGTCATCACCTTACACACAATCACATGTCACAGTTTGAAATAAATGCACCTCTTACACAAACTGCTGTTTGTGCCCTGTGTTTTATTTGTACGGAATACAACGGCCACCTTCGGCGGAAAAGCACCTGATGCGTGGCATGGCAATGGAATCCGGAGGGCCTGTAGGGACCTAGGGGTGGGAGACAGAACAGGAGCACATTCAATGAGTGTGTCACACACCCATCACACAGTACATGTCAACAACTACAAACAATGTACACACATCGCACAGAGCAATAGGGCACAATGCCACAGCCACAGCCTTCTTGTATCCTTAATCCAGAGTGGCATTCTACCTGTTATACTGTTATTCACTATAACGTAATACTGTTATGTATTATTAATTCCCACAGGTGCTGATATTCATCTGCATAGCTTAATTAAATTGTACTAGATTAATTTACTGCTTATGTTGCTTCCCCTAACTAACTGTAACTTTTTCCCTCCTTCATCCCTATTTGTTTTATGTTGTTACAGGCTTTTTAAAATTTAAATTTCAGGCATGCTTATGTTAAGTCCTGATGATGATCCATGTACCTACTGTATGGATCGAAACGCCGTCGACACCTATCACACCCTATACACTCCCTAAATGTGTTATTTATTGTGTAAGGGTGTAAAAGACGATTTGTTGGCCCTATGTGTTATTGCCATATATGACAAATCGACAGCCGTGCCTGAGCCTTTTGTTTTGTTTTGCTGTCACATTGTATGTGTTCTATGTATGTGTAGTGAGGGCACAGGCCTGTGTCCCGCTTACTCTTATTCTTGGTTCTGAAAAAGTTTTTACTCTGTTAACTACAAACATTAAAGTAGACCTCTGTCCGGCTGGATAAGTCGTTATCAATATAGAACTGATTGAGTCTATATTCATTCTGTTCATACTAGATAGTTCCATGGGACCACTGTTCTCTAGAAAAGCCACCAACAGTGGCATACTACCCTGGCCATGGAGCGTTGACACACAGCACGCAGTGAACAAACGGCCACCCTGACACAGCACACACACACCTGCACAGATACAGCCACATCAGCCGTCGTACATGGACACTCACCGTCAAGTGAAGTAGTGGGCGATGAGCTGCTGCCGCACATTACCAGCTTCCTCCTCTCCGCTGTCCTCCTCACTCGAGCTGTCCTGGTCTGCGGGCTGGGGCCCTGGTTGATCTCCGTCATCCACGATGAGGGGGTCTGCTTCCGAATGGCCAGATTGTGCAGCATGCAGCACGCCACCACTATCTGGCACACCTTCTGTGGGGAGTACGCCAGCGCACCCCCGGTGCGGTCCAGGCACCTGAACCTGGACTTGAGGAGGCCAAAGGTACGCTCGACCACACGTCTGGTCCTCCCATGTGCCTCATTGTAGCGATCGTCTGCTGGGGTGCGAGGATTCCTCAATGGACTGAGCAGCCATGCCCCATTCGGGTCCGCAGAGTCACCTGGGTGTGAGGGACACAGAGAACCGTTGCTATTCCAACTGGACAGGGGACAGCATCGCACAACCAGCACGCTACACCACTCCACATACTCACCGACAATACAGCCACGATCCTGTTGCAGATTGGACATCAGTCGTGGCAAGATGCTGTTGCGCATTATGTGTGCGTCATGGGCCGAGCCTGGGAACTTTGCACACACGTGGGTGATCACCATGTCCGCAAGGCACACCACTTGCACATTCAGGGAGTGCGTGTGCTTCCTGTTGCGGTACAGGTGCTCAGTGGCCTGTGGTGGAACAAGGCCAACATGTGTGCAGTCAATGGCTCCAACGACGTGTGGGATTCTGCCAAGGGCATAGAATGCACCCTTCACTGCCGCCAATTCACGAGCCCTGGGGAAGCGGATGTACCTGTTTCGGTACAGCATCATGGCTGCCAGTACATCCCTCAGCACCTTGCTGAACATGGGCTGGGACATCCCTCCTCCACTGCCCACTGTGTGCTGGAATGACCCAGTGGCGAAGAAATGCATGGCGGCCATCACCTTAGCCGTGGGGGTGACAGCTGTCGGATACACCCTGCGGGGACGGAGATGGGGTTCCAACATGGCACACAGTCGATGCAGGGTTGGCCTGTCCAGCCGAAACTTCCTAATGACCTCTGTATCGTCCATGTCCGCCAGCAATTGGTATGGGCGGTCAATGTTCGGTCTCCGCCTAGGGAAAATGGCAGTGGACACATGTCAAAGTAACACAACACATAGCAATTTCGCATACACATCACTGACATGACTGAGCAAGCACATGAGCCACAGCCCAGCTGTCAAGCTGGGACGGCACGGCCACAATACACTTACACAGGTCTCCCAACAATGGCAATGGCTAGTGAGACAAACCACTGCCATGTGCATGCACATGGGGATCTAGGCCCCAATGACTTTCGGGGCGTGCTGATGGGGACTGACTGCATATTCGTCAAGCGGCAACGCCACGGCAACATGAATGTCTGCTGAGCATGGAACTGCTTCCGAGGCTGGATGAGTATGGCACACGACGACGACGATGTGGGCACAGGCTGAGCGGCCAAAACAAGTGGGACCTGTGGCACGAGGGGATATGAGACAGTAGTAGGTGTCAGCACTGCACCCTATGTACAGCACTGTACGGATCACACCTCCCGAAACATTGACAGGTGTCCACATTGACAGCCCCATGCCAAGACGGCTGTGTGCTTGCAGTCACACGTCACAGGTGAGAGGTTACATTGCACGTGCCAGGTGGCAGACGTACATAGTGGGAGCTGGCATGTGTGTGCATGTGTCTCCTGTTCAGGATCCACCAGATGGGCGCTGACTCTGTACTGACCATTGGACACAGCATGTTCCGTGGAAGGCTTGTGTGTGTGGGATGGTGGCACTGGATGTGCCTCCGTTGGGTGGGGGGCCATGCACAGGGCGGGTACGTCGATGATTGCGCATTGTTGGTCACGGTGGGTGCACCCACTAAGATGTGTTGCCCTGTGTTCAATTCCTATGTCCGCATGATGATGGACTGTAGATGTGGGCAGACTACACATTGGTCGATTTGCTGTCTATATGCATGTGCCTTCACACCAGGCACAGCTGCCCCTGCACATGTGACCCCTGCTGGACTCGCTGCTGGGTCTGTGGAGCTGATGCACCTTCTGTGCGTGGGGCGGACAGCTCTCCTCACTTCCCTCATTGCGCATGTCATGACTTTGCCGCAGGTGACATGGATCATGGAGGGCCCACATGTACGCGTGGGTAGGCTACACATGATTGTTCACTGGTCGCCACCCCCAGTCAGTGTTTCGAATGGGAAGGTTGTCGTGCTGGTGGTATATTCGATGTGGCGGATGGGCGGGCCTAGGTGCGGGCTTACATTCTGGACATGGGGGGTAGTTGGATTGGCGACTAGTTGCAGTACACACGGGACACGTCTCTTCCTTTCCACATCTGGGTCATCCCTTGTACTCACTGACAGTGATACAGTCATCTTCGCCCCAGCCCTCATGTCCTCCCCTCGCTCCCCCAATATGCATGTGCACCTGCGAGGCTAGCGCTTGCACAGGCAGCCCCAAGCTCGCACCAGAGAGGGCAAGGAGTGTATGTGTGGGTCCAGTTGCACGAGTGGGCTGTCTCAGGGTATGATGTGTTGCCGTCCACCTGCGTGGTGCCCCAAATGGAGACCCGGCCTGCATGGACTATGCATCACAGTCTTCGCCTTCCGGATCCGCCACCTGCGACACCCAGTGGCTGTGGCTGCCCTTGCGGCCAGGCCGCGTCCGTCTGTGACTGATGGCCCACACATTCACTCTTTGGCCTCTCTGGGGAGGGCTCGGGGGTGGTGGCGCACGCGCTTGCACTTAGTCGCAATGGCATGTGGCGTGGTTGGTATAATGGGCAATGGATGGGATGGTGCGAGCCACCTCCCGTGACGTCAGTGCTGCTCGTGCTGTGGTGCGTCCCCCTACACTTCCATTTGACTTGTGCCATGCTAGACGTTGAGGTTCTATTGCCTGCGTGATATGACCATGAGGAGCGCGAGGAGACCTCTCACACACCATGCTCCACTGCCATCCCGTGCCCTGTATCGCCTGTGCGGATTGACTATGTTGGGGTTACACCTGGTCGACTGGGGCTGTGTGTGCCTTGTCAAGGGGCATGGCGGGCGCACAACAGGATCCAGCTTGTCCACAGAGGGTGGGCTGAGGTGCGCCTGGTACCGCTTTGTACGTGTGCCCGGCTGCTGTGCACACACGTGTTCACTCCCCCCGACAGGTGTCCTCTCACAATGCCCAGGGAAGCGGTGGTGTACTGTTCATGACCCCTCCCGACACGGCGTGCTCCAACTTGGCATGTGCGCATCTACCCGTCACACCCACCCACCTGAGCACTGCGTCCATACGACTTCACACGACACATGTGTGTCTTCCACAGTTGTGCTACTCATTTGCGTTGACATCCAATACCAGTGGACTACATGGTCATGTCACGACTGCCGTGTACTTCACATACTCTCATCCTCTCTCATTCGTACTTGTGAAATGAGTCAGCGGAGACAGTTTTGGTTTCAAACATTATATTGAGTCTTCTGTCCTCTGTGATGCAGTATAGTGGACACTACTGGCAGCGGAATACATGTTGAGGATATACTGAGCATGATTGCAAATGGGATAGGGTGTGGGGTTACATGTGATTGGCTGTTGCATGTGGGATGTGGGCTTCAGAGTTACATCTGCTTGGCCAAGGCTGTGCTAATGTACATTTATGTATAGCTGCGGAGCTGCGGACTTTGACACAGACGGTATACATGTAGCCTACCAGACCGCTTGGCATCATGGGCACAGTCCATCTCAGTTCCATGTGACAGGTTTGCTGCGGTTGTTCCTCATGCACGCGTGCATGTGAGATGACATCAGGGCATGTGCTTGCGTGCATGCAGCGGCGTGCCACTTGTTGATGCAATGTGGTGGTTACTGGACATGTCACAGTCACTGGGGTTGTGTTGTTGTTGTATGCACTTGTCGTCCATGCAAAGGTCCTGGTATGGGATTCCCGGGGCGGGGGTGGGAGGGGTGCAGCACCCACAGACTCCAGGCGACCTATTCATGTCCACTGAGCGGTGTGTGTGTCCATGGGCGCTGGATCCATGTCGTGTCCTGGTTGTTCGTGCAGTTCCGTCCATGTGGGTGCGATACACAGAGCCCATGCCACTGCCTCCCACGATGCATGCGGTGTTCCTGGATGTGATGGGGAACAGTGTGCATGTCCCGGTCATATCCGATGTCATGGCGATGTCGTTGATGGTGTGGTAACAGTTGCCGGTCGTTTGGTATGGCTGTTGTGGTGGTGACTGGCCAGTCCGTGCGGAAGCTAAGCATGGGTGCGGGGTTGGACATCATAGGTCAATCGGGGAACCTGCGTTGTGGTCCGACGAATTTACAGGTTGTCAGGTATGCGATGCCGTCCAGCAGGGCTTCCATGTCATTGGTAATGTACATGTTTGCCAGCCAATGTAGCGGATGGTGGCTGTCAAGGTGTTGTTCGTAAGTTGTCCCTTGGAGGACCATGATGGGGCATGCTGGGTGACATTCGATGTAGCTGTTCTCGATGATCCGTCGTGTGGAGGCACAGTGGTCCCATTTCAGTGCGGGTGCGATGTTGGCCACATACGCCATGCCCCCATAGGCAGAGCAGGCCCTGTCGTGTGCGTCCAGAGGGAGGAGTAGTGGTAGCAGGTCCGCCTTTAGACATGCCGGGTTGGAGAGGCATATCTCCACGGGATGCTGGTAGGGACACCTCCGACAGTAGAAGACGGGCATGACGCAGCTGAACAATGTGATGCGGTAAGTCAGTCGGTAACTTACGTTCAGCAGGGACAGGAGATCGCATCCCAATATATGTATCAGGTTGGTTTTGTACAGCTTGAGCTGTCCGGCGTAGTTGGGTAGGTGTGTTGCGGTTGCCATTTCGCAGCGGTGCGTTGTGGTGGCGTGCTCCGGCTGTGTGTGCAGTCTGCAATGTGCACGCTCCGAGGTTGCTGTGAGCTCTGTGTAGTCGTAGGGAGACAGGACTTGTGTTCTGTTGGCTTGTTTGGAGGACACGGGCCCTCATCCCACATGCTTCTCAGACAGTTCAAGGTCAGTGATGTGTGACTCCTTCCAATTAACTTGCATGTGGCCGACATGGGGAGTGTTTTCTTTTTCTTCCCCGTCCGTTGTGTGCTTCTGTGATATGCGCTATCTGCCCTGTGGTCGGTCTCCTCGGCATGCCTGTGTTGGTCTTTTCTTGGACAATGGCTGTATTCACCGGCTTCTTTCGTAGGGCTGTGGTTTCGGAGTTGGAATGGAAGGTCATTCAGTGCTGTCTGCTCTCCCTTGTGTGGGCGGCAGGCTGCCTTTCCGCTCTGCGTTGGGCCTTGTGTGTGAATGTTATTCTTGGGCCACCTGTTGTCGGTCCCCGGGCTCTTTGGTGTTCCGTTTTATATGTCTTGTTCATATGTGCAGGGTGGTATGGGTGTTTCAGTGTGGTACTGGCGTTCCTCTTCCCGAAGGGGCCCTGCTTCTCCTAGTTGGTGTTGCCGCCGCTGTGTGCTTCGCCATGTTTGTTACACTGGGGTGTGTCCTGCTGTTGCGTGACTTCACTGACATGTGTGCGTCGGTTGTGTGGCGTTGGGTGTTGTCCGTGAATTGGGCGTTGGGGACATGTCTGTGGCAGGCCTGTCACATGTCATGTGCGTTCGGGCTGGGGCTGATGTGTGTGCTGCTTGGTTGTGTCCCTGTGTCTGTGTGGGACGCATGCATGGCGCTGCGGTTGGCCTCTGCGTTGTGCGCATGTGTGGCGGCGTCATCGCCGCTTTGGGGCCGTGACGGGGTCGTTGGTTCCTAGTCCCAGGTGGTGTGTACACATGTGTTACGCGATGTTACGATTTGGCCTGTGTGTCATATGTGGATGCAATGGTGGATGTGTAGTGTACACGCGCTGGGGGGGTTGTCCGCTTTTCCGCCCTTGCACTGTGTGCGCTGTTTGCGTGCACTTGTTGTGTGTGTGCCTACCTGCGTCTCCGCGGTACGTTGCGTCCTTGGTGGTGCATCAGCAAGAGCATGGGGAGGGCCTGCAGTGCTGGATTCATGCTCGGGGAGCCGCTTCTTCGTTGTCCGTGCTCGGCGTCCGTGTTACCGCTTCGGTTTGTCGTACGGTATCTCTTAGCCGTGGGAGCCGTTTGTTTGCGGCATCGTAATTTATACGCCGGGCGGGACGTGATTTCGTCGGACGGTGTGTGTCAGTTGGGCTGCGCCGCTACGTGTACGGGCGCACTTTGATGGCGGACGGTGTTGCTGGCTTGCCGGCGGTGTTTGGCCTACTTTTCGCATCGTAATTGGGCGGGCGTGTGGACTGCTGCGTGCCGGCGGTAACTGGTGGTTTTTGCATCCGCCAGCACGGCGGTTGTGCTTCCGCCCGCCATCGTAATGACCCCCTAAGTTTGTTGCCCAGCACCTACACAAATTTAATACTAACTGGAGTGGGAATAGTAAATTAATTAAGTTTAGTGTGCAACACTTATCCTGAATTTATAGTCACTGGAGTGGGAATAGTAAATTAATTAAAGTTTACTGTCCAACACCTACCCCAAATTAATAATAACTGGAGTGGGAATAGTAAATTGTTTAAGTTTAGAGTCCAGCACCTACCCCTAATTGATACTAACTGGAGTGGGAATAGTAAATTAATTAAATTTAGGGGCCGATTCCGATCTGGGTCGGAAAGCTCTCAGACCGAGCCGGATCCGGAGTGTTTTCCGACCGAGCCGGACTCCTGCAGTCCGACCGAGCAAGTACGATACGGCCGCATGCTGCCGGTCTCGGTTCGGTCGGACTCCCATTGAAGTCAATGGGAGCTGGTCGTACGACGCGTACATGGGCTCCCATTGACTGCATGGGTACGTCTTGCAAAAGGGCACTCCCTGCAGCGGGTACGTGTTGGTGCCATCCGCACCGTACATGCCTGTGAAGGGGAGACCCTTGGGTCTCCCCCTGTGTCCGAGTCGTAAGGCTGCGGGTGACGGGGGGCCCTGTACGGCCCCCCAAAGGCAGCTTCCCGGACGTTTTGCGAGCCGGAAACTTCGGCTCGATCCGGCTGTCCGACGCGTACATCGTACTCGCTCAGTCGTAAAACGTCTCCATTGTGCGGTGCGAATCGTGACCGTACGAGTCGGTCAGAGCGGTTCGGATCCGGAAACGGTTCGGTCGGAACACACGCGTACAGTCGCAACGTACTTGCTTGCTCGTACAGATGTCCGAGTCGGTCGGGAAACACGCGTCCGACTCATACATTTTCCGGCCGGATCGCGTTCGGAGCCCTTCCGAGCGAGATCAGAATCGGCCCCTTAGTGTCCATCACCTACCCCTAATTAATACTACCTGGAGTGGGAATAGTAAATTAATTAAATTTAGTGTCTAGCACCTATCTCTAATTAATATTTACTGGAGTGGGAATAGTAAATTAATTAAGTTTGTTGTCTAGCACCTACCTCAATTTAATACTAACTAGAGTGGGAATAGTAAATTATTTAAGTTTAGTGTCCAGCACCTACCCCTAATTAATACTAACTGGAGTGGGAATATTAAATTAAATAAATTTAGGGGCCGATTCAGATTTGGGCCGGAAAACGTACCGACCGACTCGGTCCGGGAATAAAGTCCGACCAACACGTACCGGCGCCGTACGACCCTGGTAGTACGATGAAATGCATGTGAAATCCGACCGACTCGGACAGAATACAAAACGACCGACCGAGCCGGACGGAAACAAGCCATCCGGCCGGGAAATCACGCGAAACGAACCGACCGACACGCACCCGGATTGAACCCGAACGAAACGTACCCGCGAACTCCGACCCGCGTAGTACGATGCTGTGCGTGCAAAACACGACCGACTCGCCCGGAGCACAAGCCGTACGACCGACACGCATACAAAACCCAGCCGAAGCAACCCAATACTACGCGACCGACTCGTACGCCGCATATGAAACCTAGCTGACACACAGCGGGAACGAGTCGGACAAGATCGCACCAGACAACTGCAGCGTCCTACTTGGACACAAGAACGACTCCTACATGCACCAAAAACACCAAGGAAAAATTAGAAAAAAAAGGGCCAAACAAGCAACCACAAAGCCAATAAATACAGGGAGGGGAAAAAAAATGGAACAAGGACACACCTCCAACTCCACCTACATAAAGGCCACAAATCCCTACCATGATCCTTTGCAAATTCCACTGACCTGCCAGCACACAACACCTTCACACAGCAACCACAGACACACTCACAGCTCATACATCACACAAGCCACACACCATTACCACACCTACAAATAGTACCCTCACACACACCCAGCTAAACCTACACTCACACCCCCCCACTTGCACACACACACATCAATCACCACCACCACCCATCACCATGCCCCCAAAGAAGAACCATAAGTTCCTAGATAGTGAATTGGAAGTCCTGGTAGACGAGATCCTGAGGGTAGAGCCACAGTTGTTTGGTACATTGGTACAACAGACCCCCATGTCGCAGAAAACCAAGATGTGGGTGAGGATTGTCGACAGGGTGAACGCACAATCACCATGTTTGCGCACAAAGGAAGACATCCAGAACAGGTGGTATGATGTGCGCAGGAGGGTCCGGGACCTACTCAAAAAGGACTACCTCCTCAGCCAGGACACCGGCAGTGGCCCTCCTGCAAAAACCAGTATACCTCAGGCCCTGGGAGGAGAAGGTGCGGGCCATCCTACCACCAGTGAGCGTATACGGACTAACAGACATCCCAGAGCCTGGTGAGTACACAACTAATATACACAATATGGTGTGACAACACACACACATCACAGTCAAGGGGATAGGCAAACCATGCACCCTTAGCAAATACACAGCAACCAAAAGATATTCATCCCAAGATGTGAAGACAAACACAATACCTCCCATCTCATAGTGATATGTAACTGTGTCATGACATGTACAAACCTAACAACAAATACAGCAAGGCAGTGGCACAAATAGAACCAACAAACACTCCCAGATATTTAAACACCACTAGAACACCACCTCACAGGGAAGCTCACTGAAAGGAAGGAATTCTGTGTATGCTGGTCAAGTCAGTGTAGCCAATAGCATGATGGGAGTGGTAGTCACAGATATTGGTCACACCCACAATTGGCCCATCAACACCACTCTGAACCATGCTCACATCACAGGGAGTGGAAAACAACTGACAAGATGGCTGTCACTGGGTACTGCTGTGGGGAGCACAAGGCCCTGATGGGAACTGGGCACCAACAAACAACAGGACCACACTGTCAGCCATCTTGCCATTGCTGTCACACTGACACACAGTGAAGTCCACTCAAAAGGAAGGAAGTATGGGCATGCTGGGAAGGGGGGTGTAGGCAATAGCATGATGGGAGTGGTAGTCACAGATATTGGTCAGCCTCACAATTGGCCCATCAACACCACCCTGAACCATGCTCACATCACAGGGAGTGGAAAAGGACTCACAAGATGGCTGACACTGGGGACTGCTGGGGGAGCACAAGGCCCTGCTGGGAACTGTGCAACAACCAACAGCAGGACACCACTGACTGACATCCTGAAAGACAACTTGCACTCCCTGCAATGGAAGCACGTTCCATGGTGGGATGTCTGGCTGGGTGGGAAGGAGGACTTACAGCACTGACCATAGTTACAAGCACCTCCACTCACACACCCCCTCAACACTAACTCCACATAACCCACCTGGGAGAATGCGATGCCTCACATCCAAACTGAAGATCCCACAAAGAACCACCACCCTGGGTTATGCTGTGTGAAGCACAGGGACACTCTTGGGACTTGTAGCCAAACAACTGCCAGGACAACACTCCCAGCCATCCTGTCAGCACAGGCACCCCACCCCACAGGGAAGCAGAGTCAAAAGGAAGGAAGGATGGGCATGCTGGGAAGGGGGTGGAGGCAATAGCATGATGGGAGTGGTAGTCACAGATCAACATCTCACACCCACATGGCCCAGCAAGTTAGCACTGAAGCATGCACACCTCACAGGGAGTCAAAAGCCACTTCAAAGATGTCTGACACGGGCCAAAGCTGTGGGGAGCACAAGGCCCTGCTGGGAACTGGGCACCAACAAACAACAGGACCACACTGCCAGCCATCTTGCCATTGCTGTCACACTCACACACAGTGAAGTCCACTCAAAAGGAAGGAAGTATGGGCATGCTGGGAAGGGGGTGTAGGCAATAGCATGATGGGAGTGGTAGTCACAGATATTGGTCAGCCTCACAATTGCCCCATCACCAAGGACCCCCTCGCCGCCAAATCCAACCTCCATGAAGGAATGAAGGCCGTCGCCGATTGGATGAAGATCAGCCGACTAAAACTGAACACGGAGAAGACAGAGGTCCTCATCCTCGGCTCCAACCCCTCAGCCTGGGACGACTCCTGGTGGCCAATGACGCTGGGAGCAGCCCCGACACCCACCGACCACGCACGCAACCTGGGAGTCATCCTCGACTCAACGCTCTCCATGGCCAAGCAAGTCAACGCAGTCTCATCCTCCTGCTTCAACACCCTCCGCATGCTTCGCAAGATCTACAGGTGGATCCCGACAGACACGAGAAGAACAGTCACCCAGGCCCTCGTCAGCAGCAGACTTGACTATGGGAACGCCCTCTACGCGGGAGCCCCGGCCAAGCTCATCAATCGACTGCAACGCATACAAAACGCCTCCGCACGCCTGATCCTCGATGTACCACGCCACAGCCACATCACCCCCCACCTGAGGAACCTGCACTGGCTCCCCGTCAACAGGAGAATCTCCTTCAAACTCCTCATCCACGCACACAAGGCACTCCACAAGACTGGCCCAGCCTACCTCAACAGACGACTCCTCTTCTACGTCCCCAACCGCCAACTCCGCTCCGCCGACCTCTCCCTCGCCACCGTCCCTCGCATTCGAAGAACCACCACCGGCGGCAGATCCTTCTCCCACCTCGCCGCCAAGACCTGGAACACCCTTCCACTAAGCCTACGACAGACCCAAGACCTGCTGACCTTCAGGAGGCTACTCAAGACCTGGTTGTTCGACCAGTAGCAGCACCCCCTTTTTCCCCAGCGCCTTGAGACCCTCGCGGGTAAGTAGTGCGCTTTACAAATTCTGTGATTGATTGATTGATTGATTGATTGATTGATTGATCAACACCACCCTGAACCATGCTCACATCACAGGGAGTGGAAAAGGACTCACAAGATGGCTGACACTGGGTACTGATGGGGGAGCACAAGGCCCTGCTGGGAACTGTGCAACAACCAACAGCAGGACACCACTGACTGACATCCTGAAAGACAACTTGCACTCCCTGCAATGGAAGCACGTTCCATGGTGGGATATCTGGCTGGGTGGGAAGAAGGACTCACAGCACTGACCATAGTTACAAGCACCT